>SJYA01000900.1:1381792-1411188 GCA_006410615.1 Neotragus moschatus | reverse complement strand
AAAAAATCACCATGTTTCCAGGAGAAGATATAGCTTTTATGTGCTCCAAATATACACACTTAATTTTAGATGTGCACATTTCTTGGGTCACTGATGATGAAAGAGACAACGTACATTGCGGGGTGGTCCACGGCGCCGGCCGTAGTAGCCGCGTCTGTAGCGGCGCCGGTCAGCAGCGTATCGGCTCCCTTCCACTGGAACGCCATCCGGGCCGGTCACATTGGCTGCTTCTGCACCCTGAGAAAGGAAGAAAGCAAAGACGGCCTTCCAGTCAGAAAGAAGCCAAATGACCGAAAGCACCGCCTTAGACAGCCAGAGGGTTTAAGACTGGCAGGAGGTACTAGAAGTTCCTACGGGTGACCTCAAAAACACACCCGCGTTTTAATAAGATGAGCAAGATGCTTGATGTCCTGATTTACATGTATACAGCGTGATACCTGACACAACACTGTTTATCAACTATGCTGCAAGATAAAGTAACAAGTTAAAAAAATAATGGATGTATTTACAGCTTGCATGCTTCCACGACCTCTGCTCTCTTGATTCAAGAGCAGTATGTATATATATTTACCTTTAAGAAAAGTAAAACTGGTAAATATAAAGCAACTGGAGCAAAGGAATGCTAGACCAGGAAGAATATTCTTCACTGGAAATAACTGAGATAATGTTCTCTTCCTAGAAAATACGGAAACCTGTTACTCTGTGAGGTACCAAGAGAATCCGCTCATGGGCTCACGTGGTCTGTCCAGCACTGAGCTAGTGAGAAAGAACTCCCTCCCAGCGGGGCAGTGGCAGGAATGAAGGGCTGCTGACTCAGCTCCTGCTTTCATACACAGTGTCCACAATAGGAGTCCCTCTTCAAATCTTACTGTCGAAACAGACATAGCCTTCAGATTCTCTATGGACAAGCGGATAAAGTGATGCTTCGAAAATATAAAAAGTTCGGGAAAAGGAGATTCAAAAGGGTGAAACCCCACCCTATGTCCATTTGTATAACCTCACATGCTGAAAATACACAGAGGTAAAAGTAACCTGGCTAGATAAAATTTTAATAGTTGGATGGGACATTAGGGATCGTTACAGGCCTGCATCTGCTGGTAGATAACTTGGAACTCGGAAAGATCTGCAAGATACTCTGGGATCGCATTGGTAAAGGTCACTTAAATTTTTATATGAGATGAAATAAACTGTTTCTCTTTGAAAAGAGGAAACAGTTTGAGAGTTGCCAAGAATAGGAACTATAGAATGAATGGTGTGTATATCAGAAGAGCAATCCTCTGGGAGTGAACTAGTTAGCTTACAATTAAAAAATAAAGCATAAAAGACATTACTAATATTAGAATTAAACATATCACAGCATTAAAAACCTGTCGATGCACATCAAAATGATCCTTTTAGCTTCCTGGGTTAGTCTTCATCTGAAGATAGCGGTTATACAGTCTGTCAAGATGCCTCTGGCTTTTCAAAACCCAAGCCAAAGAAAAAACATAATGATTATATTTGATTTTATTCTTAAAACAAAAAGGTTATCTTTCACCCTAAAACAGCTTTTATCAATTTTTAATACTATAAAGCTACCTTAATTTTTAAAATTTCATTTATGTATTTATTTTTGGCTGCCTTGGATCTTCATCACCATACATGAGCTCTCTCTAGTTGCAGCGAGCAGCGGCTAAGCTCTAGTTGGACATGGGCTTCTCGTTGCTGTGGCTTCTCTTGCTGCAGGGCATGGGCTCTAGGAGAGCGTGTGGCTTCAGCAGTTTCAGCTCCAGGGCTCTAGAGCACAGGCTCAATAGCTGTGGTGCACAGGTTCAGTTTCTCTGCGGCATATGGGATCTTCCCAGATCAGAGATCGGACCCATGTCTCTTGCACTGGCAGGTGGATTCTTTAGCACCAAGCCACCAGGAAAGGCCTGTTTTAATTTTAAATTTCACTTGAAAATACTTTTGGTACCAAAATAAGATTTGTCATCTTAAATCTTCTTCAGAAATTAGCTTTTTCTTCCATGATTTAAATAGGGTTCATCATTTATTAAAATGGAAATTAAAATATCCTTTTATACTGCATCAAACAATGCATATGATAGTCAATAATCAGAAACACTTTTACTTAAAGAATTGCTTCTTTCTGTCATAGTAAAAATCCAAAGTACTGTTAACTCATAAAGGACTGAGAGACCATTTACTAAGCGAGAAAATATTGGCAGCACCCTGGATACCCAACCACATCTCCTCTCACCTTCTCTCCTTCAACCACATCGAACTCTACGGTTTCTCCGTCTCCTACACTGCGCAGGTATTTCCGTGGGTTATTTTTCTTGATGGCAGTCTGTCAAGATTAAAAAAACATTCTGAATGAAGTATAGGTCAAAGTTGGCCACAGAGTTCACCCCTTTCAAGTTTACTAGCTCTACTGAAGAAATCGTCGATCTAACGTTGTTGTGTAGTCGCTAAGTCATGTCCGACTATTTGTGAGCTCATGAACTGCAGTGCACAACGCTCCTCTGTCCATGCTGGTTCCCAGGAAAGAATACTGGAGTGGGCAGTGATTTCCTCCTCTAGGCACCTTCCTGACCCAGGGATGGAACCTGTGTCTCCTGCATGGGCAGGCAGGTTCTTTACCACTATTCTATTCAAGTCTATTCTCTCCAAAACAAGAACAACAAAACCAAAAAACACTGTACAACTATGTTCCACATTACATTCTTGATTTCATGTTATCCTTCAAAATTCACCTTGGTAGGTGGGTTAAACAGAAAGTGCAGTTATACTGAACTAATTGTGACACTGGATAGATGTGTTTCCTCACACTATGAAGTGTCTTGGGTCAGACTCTATTTTCCATCATTGTGGGGTCTGTGGGATGGGGGACGCCTCCATAAAATCTTAACACATGCACATAAACACAGAAATATGGGGATAGAGATTTCAGTGAACGAGAGAAACCGCTAACCTCAAAAGAAGTTTTAAAAATCCAAGGGGGGATAAATATTTCTGACTATGTGAAAATACCTCAAGAACAAAACACTGCTGACAGCCTTCTCCTCTCCCATTTTACAGATGAGGAAACCAACTGGAGGCTGATAAGTGATTTGAATTTATAAAAATACAGCCTAGGNAGGCTATGATTTTTCCAGTAGTCATGTACGGATGTGAGAATTGGACTATAAAGAAGGCTGAGCACCAAAGAACTGATGCTTTTGAACTGTAGTGTTGGAGAAGACTCTTGAGAGTCTCTTGGACTGCAAGGAGATTCAACCAGTCCATCCTAAAGGAGATCAGTCCTGGTTATTCATTGGAAGGTCTGATGTTGAAGCTGAAATTCCAATACTTCGGCCACCTGATGTGAAGAGCTGACTCATTTGAAAAGACCCTGATGCTGGGAAAGGCTAAAGGCAGGAGGAGAAGGGGACGACAGAGGATGAGATGGAGGATGGCATCACTAATTCAATGGACATGAGTTTGGGTAAACTCTGGGAGTTGANCACCTGATGTGAAGAGCTGACTCATTTGAAAAGACCCTGATGCTGGGAAAGACTAAAGGCAGGAGGAGAAGGGGACGACAGAGGATGAGATGGTGGATGGCATCACTAATTCAATGGACATGAGTTTGGGTAAACTCCGGGAGTTGGTGATGGACAGGGAGGCTGGCATGCTGCGGTTCATGAGGTTGCAAAGAGTCGGACACGACTGAGCAACTGAGCTGAACTGAACTCCAAACTTAAAAAGTGTAGTAGGGGGTAGATATATTCAGAGTTTGGGAAACAGCTGATGTAGAATGGAGTACGAGTCGTCTTCAGCAAGAATTCAGGGTTCTCATTCAACAAATATTTAATAAGCTCTTAATATGCACCAGGCATTGTGCTGGGCATGGGTAGGAAAACTTAGAAATATAAAACAAAGGCCTTAGGGGGTTTAGAATTAAGTAGTTTCCCACTCTGGTTTTTACCACTTATTTGCTGTATAACCTGAAGCAATTAACATTTCTGGGATACTTCACTTATTTATATCTTGGGAATATTGCAAGGTACATATTTAACACTTAAGTGGTGATGGGAGATTTGTAGGAGTAAAGTTGTTTGGGATCATGGGGGAGTTAATCGGAAATGCTGTTATGAAGAGTCATGAGAGCTAGCGGAGACAAGAAATGAGGTGAACGCCAAAATCACAGTCAGAGTAGGGGAGCACAACACAGAGGAGACATTCTAGTGAAGTCTCTGAGGTTAGAACCAAAGCCAAAGCTTTCCACTGGTGCGTCACTTTCCAGCAGTGCGAGCCAGCAGTGGTTCTGAAGCACTCCCACGCCAAGTTTAAGCACTGGATCCAGAAGCCAGAGGAATGATACATAAAATTCTGAAAAGAGACTCTGACAGTGGGCAACAGTAGAGAAACGTGAAGATTGTAGGAGTCTTCTTACAGTGATGGTGCTTAGTCATTCAGTTGATACTGATTGAGCGCCTACTGTGTGCTTGGTGCTACTTGCTGCGTGAACAAAATAGACATGGCTTCTGACATCATGGGTTTTGTAGACTAGGGAAGGAGTCAAACGAAAATCAGATCTCCTCAGGGCTGTGACAGGCACCGTAAAAGAGAAGTGCACAATTCAGTGAGAGCCTTTAATGAGAGGCCTTTCATTTAGATCCGGGGATCAAGATGGCTGCTCCAAGGGAATGGCGTATGAAGAAACCAGGGATAAAGCCTTTGTTGGGGTGGGAGGTGGACCACTGCTCAGACCTATTCCTGTTCTTGACTAGTAGAACATCCAGTTGCAGAATCCTGAAAGAATAAAATAGCAAAAGGTTAAAAACGCTGAAGTTGAACCCCATGATGGCAGTAAAGAGAGAGCAGAAGATATACAAGGTTTAGCCGTGCTTATCATGGAGGCACTATGTAGTAAAATCAGAGTCTGCTGTCAAACTTCATGTGATATGAGGCAGACTATTGAATCTGGGTAAGCCTCGGTTCCCTCCTCTGTAAGATGGAAATGATAAGAGTACATATTCCTGTGGTTGTTACCAGAATTAAATAAAAGAATCCAGAAAAGTCATAGTACAGCGTCTAGCACCACCCTTTAATAAATGCCAGCTATTATCATCACCTTGGAAAAGAATTTTTATTGAGATATAATTCACATACTATAAAATCACCCCTTTAAATGTGTGCAATTTAAGGTTTTAGTATAGACATAGAGTTGTGCAGCCATCACCACCATCTAGTTTCAGAACATTTTTCTCAGTCCCCAAAGAAATCTCATCCCTACTAGGAATCATTCTCCATTCTTCCTGTCCACAGTCCATGGCAAACACTGATGTACTTTTCTGTCTCTATGGATTGGCCTGTTCTGGACATTTCATGTAAGCAGAATCAGATACTATGTGGCCTTCTGTGTCTAGCTTCTTTCACTTAATGGTTTTCAAATTTCATACATATTATAGCATGTATGTTTGCAGTTCTCTTGAGTTTAACCTAGGAGTAGAATTGCTGGAAAAGATGTGAATTTTATATTTAGCTTTTTGGGGAACTGCCAGGCTGTTTGCTAAAGCCATTACACCATTACATTTCCACCAACAGTACATGGAGATTCCAATTTCCCCACACCCTCTCCAACACTAGTTATTATTTCTCTTTTTTAGTTTAGCCATCCTAGTGAGTATGCAGAGAAGGCAATGGCACCCCACTCCAGTACTCTTGCCTGGAAAATCCCATGGATGGAGGAGCCTGGTGGGCTGCAGTCCATGGGGTCGCTAAGAGTAGGACACAACTGAGCAACTTTACTTTCACTCTTCACTTTCATGCATTGGAAAAGGAAATGGCAACCCACTCCAGTGTTCTTGCCTGGAGAATCCCAGGGATGGGGGAGCCTGGTAGGCTGCCATCTATGGGGTCGCACAGAGTCGAACACAAGTGAAGTGACTTAGCAGCAGCAGCAGCAGTAGTGAGTATGAAGTGGTATCTCACTGTGGTTTTAATTTATATTTCTGTAATGATAATAATGTTGAGCACCTCCTCACATCTTTGGCCATTTGTGTACTTTCTTAGGAAAAGTGTCTAATATCATCATTGTCTGTTGTTTAATTGGGTTATTCACCCTTTTAGTGTTGAGTTAGATAAATATTTTAATATAAGATTTTATTCACTCCCACTGATACGGAAAAACAATCAGCTGTCTNTCACTGTGGTTTTAATTTATATTTCTGTAATGATAATAATGTTGAGCACCTCCTCACATCTTTGGCCATTTGTGTACTTTCTTAGGAAAAGTGTCTAATATCATCATTGTCTGTTGTTTAATTGGGTTATTCACCCTTTTAGTGTTGAGTTAGATAAATATTTTAATATAAGATTTTATTCACTCCCACTGATACGGAAAAACAATCAGCTGTCTACAATAGAACAGGTTATTATTACTTGCTAGTTGCTTGGAGGCTCTTGCATGGCTAGGCAAAAAAAAAAAGAAACCAGAATAGACATGTTCTCCCTACTCTTACTTCCTCTTGTCTAAATCCTGGCCCTCTTCCCTCTCCATGTTGAAACTCTGTCTTGCCCTCTCTTTCCTACTCCTGAGCACTCCCATTTCTGTCTAATGTGCCATCTTGAACCATTTCTATAGACAGATATAGTACAAAGAGGCAGAAAATTAGAAGGTTGTCTGTCTCGTGAGCCTTCCAAGCACAGGACCTGGAAGATGGTGAGAGTAAGGTCAAATACCTTTCCTTTTCGGACCTCTTGTAGTTAACTCTGAACTTTGTCATGGACAAAGCTAGCAGAGGCAACATGAGGGTGGAGGTCAGGGCAAGAGGGAACCCAAGAACTAGTGACAGAAACTGAGTTCTTCCTCCTTAGGAACTCTGTGTCCTAAGGCAAGTTACCTACTTTCTCCAAAGCTTGATTTTCCTTACTTGCAAAATAAGGTGATATTTTGCAGATATTAAGTTTGGATTTCCTCTACCTGTCTTGCAAAAATTTTGTGATGATAAAATGAATTAATAATGTAAAAATGCCCCATAAAATGTTAGATAAATGAAAATTTTATTGCCTAGGAGTAAGAACTCAGCTTCTGTATAGACTCACAATTGTAACTGAGTAAGCTTTAGAAAAATAAATATTGTAATGCAGCACTACTGAGTAACTTCTCACAATATATAGTTTATATATGGAGTACAGTTTTTCATTTGAAAGTATTGTTTGATTTTATAATTCCTAGTTGTTTGCAAAAGTTTTATATAAAAATGAACTAACAAGTTAAAATTCCCTACATTCAACTTACTCACAGAAGCATGTTAAATAAGAACTTTTATCTCTCTGCATAGATATTTTATCTTCAAACTAAAATATATATTCAATATTATATACATTAAGTCAAAATCTGAACTAGGATTTTTATCAAGTTTATTTTGAGCATTTCATACGGTCCTAGTAGTATGATAAGCATTATGTCACTTAATGTTCACGTTGGAAAAAAACGATTATTCTCCCCATTTTTTTCCCCATCTTTCAGATAAGAAAACTGATACTTAACTAAGTCATGGTCAACCGATAGTAAGAGGCTAACCTGGGATTTGGAGTTCAGTCTGTTTTGCCCTAATCTCACCCTTAGAACCCCCATGTTTGTGATACACCAAAGAGAAAAAGAATGCTGAAGAACTGGAGGGTGATTCTTTTGCATTCATTTGCATTATTTTCACATTTCATTAAAGGATTACATTAGAACGACTACGGGAAAGAAATTGAAAGAACTGGAAAAGATAATTGATTCATGAACAAGGGCTAATTGCTTCCCACTTGGTCTTTAGTTAAGAAATGAAGGAAATTTTACTGAGAGTCAGAATTGTTAAAGATATGAATTATTAAAGGGAGTTGCAATATCTACTTTTCTGAAGGACTCTACACAGATTAAATCTCATCTTCGGTAGACTATGAAATTCAGTTAGGAAACTAGAATCAAAGGAGTGACTAAAACCAGTTCAGTGATAGCCGCCACATGAATATGATAGCTTATGAATGTTTATAAAGGAAAAATTCAATGTAAAATTTTTCTTTAAGGAAAAAAAAACTAAAAATACCTTAGAAGCCAATAATGTTACTTACTAAAAGGATATAAAAGAACTTAAAAAAGTATAAGTTAAACATAAATAAACACATAAACATACAGTCATATGCCCACTTTTAATTATACATATGAAATATATAGTTATATATAATTTTAAATAGTTCTTAGCAGCAAGGATAGAAATTTTGTTGTAAAAATAATAAGATCAACCCAAGCTAAGTTTTATAAATGTACTTGCATGTTACAGTTACATTATTCTAACTCCCACCTCTTACATCTTTTAAAATCTTAATTTCCTTCTTTTTAATTTAGGTCTCATCTTGCCAATTACAAACTTGCTGTTTTTAAATTATTCACTTGGGTAAGCCTTTAAAAGAAAAGACGTGAATTCTTCTTCTGCAAAGTATAAAATTAAAAACATTTATTGCTTTTAAATCACCAGTTTAAAATAAAGCCCAGCTGTGAGGATTTTTAAATTAAAAGCTTCATTCTGTTTCCTCTAACTTTTTTCACATACAATGCTGGACAGAACATAGATTTTAACATGAACAATGGAGTGAAATATGAGTGTAGACTTGAGCCTCTAATGAGCTATCTAATTCTTTTTCCAGAAAGTTAGACTACCAATTTGCCTAGCAAGCTGTAAAGAAGATTTTTCAGAAATCCTGCCAACTCAAAACTTCCTTTTTATCAATGTAGTTTCTTATTTTCATTCCAGTTGGAGAATTAAGTTTGAAATACTGTCTGGTGTATTCTGCCTCAAAGTGTAAGTCTACTTTGTTTGATGGATGTCAGGAGCCTATTAAATATAATCACAGAAAAATGTATTTACTATGGAAGCAGTTAAATTATTCCAGGAATCTCAACAAACCAAATGTTCCCGTGAATAAAAGCCAAGTTCAATCTGTGCTTCAAACAGGCTTAGACTAACTTAGGATGTAAAAATGCAGGTAACTCATGACTAATCATCAGTGGAGACCGGTTCAAAGAGTAGCCAGCATCTTCACAGATGGTTTTCACAGAACTAAAACATGCACTTTGGGACACACACANCTATGCATAGAATAATACTAAACTTGGAGAGAGAAGACTAAATCCACACCCCCACTTTCTGCTCTAATTGCCTCTGCCAGCTAGTGAAAACTTAAGCAGTCGAGCCCTCTTAGCCTCGAGGCCTAAGAGGAGGGCCACAGAGAAGCAGATCACTCAATAAACGATATTTTCAGCTTAAGGAGTCCACCTGATCTTAAAAGAATGGAACTGGATTATGCGAAACACAGGCCAAAGAGCCTGTACTCAAGAACCATGGGAATACAGGGCTGTTATTAGGTGTTCTTTGCCTCCAGGGTCCAGACAGCCCTAGGTATACACTCACGTGCTGCTCTTAATTAATGGAGTCAACTTGGACTAGACATTCAATGTTCCAGAGTCAATTTCCTCGTTTATGAGTGTTTCTCCAAGGTACCCTGGAAAGTAGATGAGATTATCATATGTAACTCCAGTGTCTGGTCCAATAAAATCTCCTTTTCCTTCTCCATTCTCCTAAACTATTTACCTTCCCCCCTCCCCTGGGAATTGTATATCATGTGCCTACATAAGGAGGCTACATATATTATATATACGTATATGTAATATTTTAAGGATTATTATGCTGTTCTGCTACTGCTACTGCTAAGTCACTTCAGTCGTGTCTGACTCTGTGCGACCCCATAGACAGCAGCCCACCAGGCTACCCCGTCCCAGGGATTCTCCAGGCAAGAACACTGGAGTGGGTTGCCATTTCTATAATTCCTTATTGCAATTTCCACTGGTTAGCAGAGTAGCTAGCAGCAAAGCAGAACACAGGAAATGTTTATTAAATGAAAACAAAAGACCACACTTTCCAAACTCAGTTGCTTATCAGTACATTCATTGTCAATAATTATAAAACTATCCTGCTTTATTACTTTCTTACTCTATCCATGAAAAAAACATAAAAGTTAAACTTGACAGGGAAAAGAAGCAAAATATGGAATAGTGGACTTTTTGATGTAACTCACCTATATTTTTAAAATTATAAAGATGTAAATGCTAGATTCATATTTTAGTTGGACTACAATATGGACCATACAGTGATGTTATCTATATGCAGGTGTGTTAGATCCAATTCTAAATGTGATTAAATTATTTCTTAATTTTAAAGAGTGAGTCTTAATTACAATTAGATAATATGCATGATTTTGTTCTGGTGAAGACTGGCCATTAACTTTCTTATCTAACAAGATGATTATCACTGCTATGCAGAACTGGATTGCAAGGGGGGAAAATGATCTAATAGTCAAATCCTTAAAATATTATATATATATATTTATGTATATATATATATATATATATATATACCCTTGGAAAATAATTCATAACTAACAGGTGTGGTCTCCAACCTCTGGAAGACCCTAAAATAATTACAGATGCATCCTGGGATTTCCTAGAATTTTGTGCTGGAATGGCTCCCAAAGCTACCCATCGTTTTCATCCAAAAAAAGCAGTGAGCAGCTGGGAGTTCTTGGTACTGTGCTAAATAAATCTAGAGAGAATTAATTAGAGCAAACATGATCTGTGTTGTTTTAATAATCATAACAAGAGAGCAACTTTGATGTAGATGCACATGGAGTCTTCCATTTCTTCATTTACTCATGAACTCATGCACTCGCTCATTAGCACATACTTACTGAACTACACACTATGTGTCAAAGTGCTACACTATGAGTATCTGATGTTGATCAGTATGAAGCTTACACTGTGTTTTTTCATGTGAAATCATTTTTTTTCACTATCATTTACACTGAAAGAAAACATCATGTCTGAAATTTGAGATTAAGTGGAACAATGAAAAAGAATCATAATTTAATTGTTTGACAGCAATCATTTTTAAGCTATGACTGTTTTGGTCGTGAAGACAAAAGGCACTCTGTTTTAGTAGGAAGGGAGTTAGTGCGTCCACAGCTGCTGGAAGGGCTGTGGGAGAGAAAGTCGGAGGATTCCGTGGCGGATCTCAGACTCCAGCCCCACCAACGTGGTGCTTCTCAAAAGGTTTCCTGAGACCACCGGAGTCACAGGATCTCTGGGAGGCCCCCAGCCTCTCTGGACTAGTGCCAGGTTTCATGAGACTTAAAGTTTACATGATTTAGAGAGCTATTTCTGAGAATAAATAAACGGAAGTATGAACACAAAATTGCTAGCCACTTCCAGAGTCCTAGAAAGAGCCCATAAAAGAAAAGAGCCCTGAAGTTTAAACTTCATCAGCGTCATCATGAGTCCCCCTGCACCAGTTATCTCAGTCGGCAAAGGAGATGCTGGGATTCCTGAAGAAGGTTAAGCAGCTTTGAACCTCCACCTGCTCATAAGTCTTTCTGTAACTGAGGGGAAAAAAAAAAAAAAAAAGGTATCTTCTTCTGCCCTCTAAATATTCAATGAGTGCCTCTCATGGACAGTTTCCAGAGATTCCTGCCTTTCAGGGAGCTTGAAGATGATGCTGAGTTGACAAAAGACCATCCAGCACATCACCCTAAGGAAGACAGTGCAGTTAATTGACTAAAGAGATGAAGGAGAGTTTAAACCTCTTCTTGGGCTCTAAAATCACTGCGGATGGTGACTGCAGCCATTAAATCAGAAGACATTTGCTTCTTGGCAGGAAAGTTATGACAACTCTAGACAGTGTTGAAAAGCAGAGACATTATTCTGCCGACAAAGTCCACATAGTCGAGCAATGGTCTTCTCCGGTGGTCACATGAGAGCAGGACCATAAAGAAGGCTGACTGCTTAAGAATTGATGTCTTTGAGTTGTGGTGCTGGAGGAGACTCCTGAAAGTCCCTTGGACAGCAAGGAGATTAAATCGGTCAATCTTAAGGGAAATCAACCCTGAATACTCGTTGGAAGGACTAAGGCCGAAGCTGAAACTCCAGTATTTTGTTCATCTGATGTGAACAACTGACCCATCAGAAAAGTCCGTGATGCTGGGAAAGATTGAGGGCAAAAAGAGAAGAGGGTGTCAGAGGATGGGATGATTGGATGGCGTCACCGAAACAACTGACATGAACTTGGACAAGTTTTGGGAGATGGTAAGGGACAGAGAGGCCTGTCTTGCTGCAGTCCATGGGATCGCAGAGTTGGACATGACTAGGTGATTGAACCACAACAACAAACCCTTCCAGAGACTAAAGCTTAGATATGGAAGCATGGCTATATGAGCATATCTAAAACAGGAAAGTGTGAAGTATTAATCAATCAACACCCACTGATTAATAAATCAATACAGAATTTGGCATAAAAATTTAGAGGACACTTTGCTATTAAAGTGAAATTATTACATGTGAAATTATCACATTATTAATTAACTATACTCCAATATAAAATAAAAAGTTAAAATGTTTTTTAAAAGTAGGGGAATAAGAGAGCAAATGTTTTCATTTTCTCAAGCAGTGTTCATGGGAATGGGTGTCCTGATTATAAGTCTGTCATCCACCAATAATGCATTCAATGCATGTATTGATTAGTCACATTAGGTGCCAAGGATACCATGCAAATTAAAACCAGATTGGCCCTGTAGTCAGGAGCTTATGGTCTAGACCAGTACTGTCCAACTGAAATATAATTTGAGCCCCAAATATGAGCCACATATGTAATTTGAAGATTTCTGGCAGCCACAATACATAAAAATAAACATATTAAATTAATTTTAATACATTTCACTTAACCCAGTATATCCAAAATACATGTTATCATTACAACATTTAATCCATATAAAAATTATTAATGATATATTTTCTTTTTATCTTGTACTATCTTCAAACTCTGGTGTGTATTTTAAACTTACAACATGTCTTAATTTGTACTTGCCACATCTAAAGTGTTCAGCGTAGCTAGTGGCTACTCTATTGCCTCTAGAAGAGTTACACAAGTCCTCCAGACAGCTAGAAATTTAGCCTGATTATTCTCCAGCAGCCCATCATGGAAAATGTCCTGGTCCTACAGCATCAGTCTGTGGTAACCTATTAAGATGATGCTACCTATAACACTCACTTGAGCTTCCTTATGATGTACCCCAGAGGACTTACATGAACCATAATTCTGTATGGTAGTCATACGTTCTAAAGTGTGTAAATGAAATTATAGTATCCATTCCATGTCACCACTGCCTCTACAAAATACACTCTCCTTCTTTAACTTTAGTGTATATGGGTATAACAAAGTAAAGATATATTGTGGGCTTTCTTCATTTTCTTTATGAGAACTAAGAATAGCTGTGAGATTGATAGCAGCTTAACCCTCTCCTATGGGAAACTGGATTTAGGATTTAGAAAGTGTTGCACTTCTAGATCTAAGATTATTGAGAGGGGAGAAGCAATTCCTGATAACTCTAAATAAAAAGCAGGTTTTAAAACATCTGATTAGTTTAGCATCTCTTGATTTTATATAAAAGTTCCAGTTTCTAAAAGACTTCATTGTGTTGGTTTTGTTTCCACTGTTTTTTACTTACGCTATTTAGCTGTTCCTAGTGTTTCTCTAAAGACTAGCAAATTGGTATACTTTTGGTTGAAGAACTTGAAAAAATCGGCTGATAGATAAATAAGAACTGCAAAGAAATCTTACCAGTTAAACAACTCCATCCATTTTACAAGTGAGACTCGGAGAGATTAACCAGCTTTCTCAAACTCACTTAATGGCAAAGCTAGAACCCAAACCTGAGTCTCCTTATACTCCACCCAGTGATCTTTCTATAGCGGATATAATTCTGGTTGAAAAAAATCCCTTGGTCTGGTGAGAGTAGAGGTATTTCAGCTGTCCTCTTTGATTAAGTACACAGTGATTGGAACCTGGTAAAATGTAAGAAAAATGCAGAGAAACCTGTAACCACTCCGATCTCACCTCAGCAACAGAAAACTGAGCAGGGCCCTCTGGAACCTGGAAGATGTTCCTGTCTTCTCAATTAGAAGTCCTGGATAGGAAACCAAGCTGCTGCTGCTGCTGCTAAGGCACTTCAGTCGTGTCCGACTCTGTACGACCCCATAGACGGCAGCCCACCAGACTCCCCCGTCCCTGGGATTCTCCGGGCAAGAACACCAGAGTGGGTTGCCATTTCCTTCTCCAATGCATGAAAGTGAAGTCGCTCAGTCGTGTCCGACTCTTGGTGACCCCATGGACTGCAGCCTCCCAGGCTCCTCCGTCCATGGGATTTTCCAGGCAAGAGTACTGGAGTGGGGTGCCATCGCCTTCTCCGAGGAAACCAAGCAGCTGTGTGCAATTTTATTTTCTAGCATTTTGAAACTAACTCTCCGAAACAATACAACATATTCTCCTTTTCCTGAAAAAGTTTCCTTCTGTCTTTTTCTGCATACCACTTCTCTCTCTCTTTTTTCGGCTCTTCAATACTTCCCTTTATGTCCTCACTTCTTTAGGAATTAGATCTCATGGGATATCTAGTCTAAATTCTTGTCTAGAAACTCTAATATCTTATGTTTTTTTGGTGGAGATGATAACTCTGGGAAATAAATTTTCAATGAGCAAAAGAAAAAAGGGAAAACTGACAACAGATCTCTTTTAGTTTTTGCTATTCAAAATTCTTTCTGCTCTCCTCTTTCATCTGAAATCTTCTCCTAAGTCAGACTTGTATTTTATCTTTATTATTAACATCCCTAATTGCTCACATTATGATCCATTTAGTACTCATTTTTTAGTGAATCTGCTTAGTTTGATTTTGGTACTTCCCCAGTGTGGCAATTTTAGGGTATCAGTATCAGCTCAGTCACTCAGTCATGTCCGACTCTTTGTGACCCCATGGACTGCAGCATATTAGGATTCCCTGTCTGTCACCAACACCCGGAGCTTTCTCAAACTCATGTCCATTGTGTTGGTGATGCCACCCAACCATCGCATCCTCTGTTGTCCCCTTTTCCTCCCGCCCTCAATCTTTCCCAGCATCAGGGTCTTTTCCAGTGAGTCAGTTCTTCACATCAGGTGGCCAAAGTATTGGAGCTTCAGCTTCAACATCAGTTCTTACAATGAATATTTGGGACTGATATCCTTTAGGATGAACTGGTTGGATCTCCTTGCTGTCCAAAAGACTCTCAAGAATCTTCTCCAACACCACAGTTCAAAAGCATCAATTCTTCGGCAGTCAGCTTTCTTTATAGTACAATTCTCACGTCCATACATGACAACTGGAAAACCATAGTTTTGATTAGACTGACCTTTCTTGGCAAAGTAATGTCTCTACTTTTTAATATGCTGTCTACGAAGATCATAACTTTTCTTCCAAGTAGCAAGCGTCTTTTAATTTTATGACTGCAGTCACCATCTGCAGTGATTTTGGAGCCTCCCCAAATAAAGTCTGTCACTGTGTCCATTGTTTCCCCATCTATTTGCCATGAAATGATGGGACCAGATGCCATGATCTTAATTTTCTGAATGTTGAGGGGTTTTTTCCCTTTATTTTTATTTATTTATTTAACTTTACAATACTGTATTTGTTTTGCCATATATCAACATGAATCTGCCACGGGTGTTGTACTTTATCCAGCCCAGCATTTCACATGATGTATTCTGCATATAAGCTAAATAAATAGGGTGACAATGTATAGACTTGAGGTACTCCTTTCCCAATTTGGAACGAATCTGCTGTTTCATGTCCAGTTCTAACTGCTGCTTCTTGACCTGCATACAGATTTCTCAGGAGGCAGGTAAGGTGGTCTNCAGTCCAAGGTGTGAGGCCTCAGATTAATTTAAAAATATATACTATTTTGTTTTTTTTTTCCAAGAGGAAGAAGAAAAAAATGGGTTCCTTCAAGTCCAGGGAATCTGGGTCTCCTCCATCTGAGTCTCTGGCTAACTCTACGTATAAAAATCACTGGCCCAGAAGTTGTGTTTGTTCAAATAAGTAGGTTAATCTTATGAAAGATAATCTTGAATTTTAGCAGCCACAGTGGAAAACTTTAAACCTAGATAAGCTTATCTGTTTATGAGGTGCTCTAGAGAATAGTGATTCTCAGCCAAGAACCCAGAAAGGTGGGGGGGGGCAGGGGGCACGATTATTTTTCTTCTACACTTTCTGGTCATTCAGAGGGAACTCCACTCACTCTGGAGCCTGCAGATGGGATCCTGGGGGAACCAGCAGAAGCTGATAAGGGGCAAAAGTTCTTACTAAACTCAGCTTTCTGTATCTCTGTCTGTAGTGCTTGGTCAAGAGGAAGAGAGGGAGGTAGGTGGTCAGTTCTTGTGTGTGTGGGCAGCTCAACCAACAGGCTTGAAGCCCCAAGAATATGGCTGGCTAGAAATGTGGATTGTACCCCACTTGCAGTGGCATCCTACTGACTGTTGCCCACTCTCATGGGAATTGTCTAAGCCTTTGCTTTCTTTTGGTTACCCTTGGGAGTGATTCTGGATCTTGGAAGAGGTAACTTTCCAGGCTTCTTTGGGGATACCTCTTATATTCATGGTTAGACCACAAAAGGCTTATTGGTTTTGGTTGTGAGTCACTTTATGAGTATGCCCTTGGTTTAAAAGGAAAAAAAAACTTTAAGAAGCTCATTACAGCCAGAAATATTTACTGTTTGTCCTGGCTAAACCAGATAATAAGATATTTGAAAGAATTTTAAAATGTTTTCTGTAGTACTGTACTGTGCTTATTGATACTGTAAGTTTGCGTCATCTGTTTACAAGATGAATCGTCTGTCAGCATCTACGTCAGTGTTGTCTTATCTGATACAAAATGTGGTAGATGTTTTATGTGTTACTAATACTGGACATCAAAAATGAAATGATCATGTGAAACATAAAACGAGCTTTATGATCAGATGATGGAAATTGATATTCAGAGCTTGATAGAAACTTTTTAAGGTTTTCTTTCCCAAGCTAAAATGGAATAATGTATTCAAAAGGAAAGAAAACATCCTGAAGTTATTGTGAAAGGATTTAGTAAAACAGTCCAAAGACACACAGCTCTAGAACACAGGTTTCTTTTGATTTCCATCTTTATTGGAAATCTTCTCCCTGATATAAAGAAATAAGTTGAATGTTTGAATCAGCCTCTTGCTACCTTTCAGGCTGCAACCCAATTCTTTGAGGAATCAGAAACAACTGTATTTTGTTTTGCAANCCAAAGACACACAGCTCTAGAACACAGGTTTCTTTTGATTTCCATCTTTATTGGAAATCTTCTCCCTGATATAAAGAAATAAGTTGAATGTTTGAATCAGCCTCTTGCTACCTTTCAGGCTGCAACCCAATTCTTTGAGGAATCAGAAACAACTGTATTTTGTTTTGCAATAATAGAAATGCAACACTAGAAACAATTCAAAACCCACCAATTCTTTTTTTTAAAAACAAAAACAAAAAACAAATACCAAACCTTTCCTATTCATCTTAGAAAGCTTGCAGATACTGTAAAGAATCAGGACATTGGAAACAAAACTTTTTCTTGGAGAAAAAGTCTTTTCTTTGTGCCTTTGAGGTGTAAATTTTGACCCTGTCTTCTCTAGGAGTCCAGAGCCATCTGTTTGAAATGCAAACTTCAGGGAGATGATCTTGATTTGAAAAAAATAAAAGGCCCTGTCTCCTGGTTAAAATTTAAAAGTTAAAGCTGCAAGATCTTTGTATCTTTCTGTATGTTTATATATTTATATAGATAGATTAATTTTCTGCCTGTAGAGGGTTTGGCAACGTGAATTTGTCAAGGAGCTCTATCTAATCAGTTGAAGAAAAGTAAGTGCTTATACAAATCAAGTATGTCCTCTCAGAAATATAGAAACTAACTCAAGTGTTTTTCACATTCAAGCGATAAACGACAATCTTTAATAAATAAAAGTTACTTTAAGTTTTGTTTATTTAGTTTAAGCAAACAGGCCCTCAGAGCCGTCAACATCATAATGCAGACGTAGAACTTCTCTTCTACTTAGGTTTATTAAAGTCAAAAAAGCTTATGTTATCACCGTTTCAGAATTGTCAGCAAGAAAGATAAGGCGGTTAGCTGTTTAATATCTTGTGAAATTTTCCAGAGTAATCTAAACATAATTGCGTAAAAATAGTTGCCAAAATATTTTCATTAGCTTGAAACCTTATAGTTATACTGTGCTGTGCGGTGCTCAGTGAGTTCAATCGTGTCTGACTCTTCGTGACCGACCTCATGGACTCATGGACCCCATGGACAGGCTCCTCTGTCCATGAGATTCTCCAGGCAAGAATCCTGGAGTGGTTCCTGTGCCCTCCTCCAGGGGATCTTCCCCACCCAGGAATCAAACCCATATCTCTGGTGTCTCCTGCATTTGCAGAAAGGTTCTTTCCCCACTGGGAAGCCCGTAGTTACACTGAGTTAACTTAAATGATAGTCACTGAATATCTAGATCCTTTCCAAATAAAACACTGAAATGTTAAAAATTGAATATACATTTATCTTCTTTGAGATTCTTGCTATGGAAGAATTAAAGATGTTTGGGTCTAATAGTAAACACATCTGCCACACTGAAAAGTTGACTGAAAAGACTCCCTTTCTATGAATTATTAAGAGTGTTTATAAGTTTGCCAGTGCACAGAATGCTGGTGTAACAACTAGTCCATTATTGCTTACCTTTCAGTTTTCACTAGAAAGTCAGGTTTCTAAGGGTTAAGAATGCTCATTGATACATTTCACTAAAAATACTAGAAGTAATAATAGTGAAAGAAAACAACTGTGTATAAAAAGTAAGTCAGGAGGTATTTCCCTGGTGGTCCAGGAGCTAAGACTCCACACTTCCAATGCAGAGGGCCCAGGTCTGGTCCCTGGCCAGGGAATTAGAACCCCCATGCCTCAACTAAGAGTTCACATGCCACAACTAAGGCTTGGTGCAGCCAAATAAATAAAAATATTAAGAACAAAACGTGGTAAGGAAAGTAGAATGTTTTTAGGATAAGGAAAGCTAAGAAGAATGTACTTTTTTTTAAGAGAAAAAGGAAGAAATTTTGTTCAGAAGTAGAATGACTGGCAGTTAGAGAAAAGAAAGGACAGTATAGGACAAAACGTAAATGGATAGGAAAAACTTCATAGTAGGTTTGTGGAAAAGGAATCCTGGAAATGAATTTGGTGTGTGGTAAACCTGGCTATGATTGGAATTATGTTTTTAAAGAATGAGCCTTAATATCAAAAGTTGTTGTTTAGTTGCTAAAGCATGTCTGACTCTTTGTGACCCCATGGGCTGCAGCATGCCAGGCTTCTCTGTCCTCCACTAACTTCTAGAGTTTGTTCAGATTCATACCAATTGAGTCCGTGATGCTCTCTAACCATCTCATCCTTCGCCGCTCCCTTCTCCTTTTGCCTTCAATCTTTCCCAGCATTAGGATCTTTTCCAATGAGACAGCTCTTCACATAAGGTGGCCAAAGTACTGGTCAAAATATAAAAAGTACACTGGTACAAAATTAGTATATGTTTTTGTTTCTGAGCTTCCCTGCTGGTTCAGATGGTAAAGAATCTGCCTGCAATGCAGGATACCTGGGTTTGATCCCTGGATCGGGAAGATCCCCTGGAGAAGGGAGTGAACCAACACACTCTAGTATTCTTGCCTGGGAAATCTCACAGACAGAGCAGCCTGGCAGGCTACAGCCCAAGGAGTCACAGAGTTGGACATGACTGAGCAATTAAAGCATTGTCTGTTAAAAAGGCAGTTTTATTGGTAGACTATTTTCTCTGATTAAAAGATGTTGAAAGCTTTTTGTTTTTGTTTTGTTGACTTTTGGATACTCAACCTGGAAAGCAAAGATTCTGTGTTTTAACAAAATAATTCCCTGTGATTCTTGTTGTCTTTACTAGATCTTTGATTACCTTAGAAAATGAGTCTTCTCAATACTAAAAAAGCTAAATTTTGTTCACAGCTATGTAACCTTGCATGTTACTGCTGCTACTGCTAAGTCACTTCAGTCGTGTCTGACTCTGTGTGAACCCATAGAGGACAGCCCACCAGGCTCCCCTATCCATGGATTCTCCAGGCAAGAACACTGGAGTGGGTTGCCATTTCCTTCTCCAATGCATGAAAGTGAAAAATGAAAGTGAAGTCACTCAGTCGTGTCNGCAGAGTCGGACACGACTGAAGCGACTTAGCAGCAGCAGCATGTGGATTAGTTTTGTGTTTTTCCTATAGTTGCAACCTTTCTGAATATTTGAAATGTTATGTACTAAAAAAAGTTAAAATAATGTTTAAGACATGCCTTTTATCCTTTCTGGTTTTTAATATACATTTTCAATGTTTGTATATGTATACCACACACTCACATATATTTCTCTGTCATTACAAGCCACATATATTTAAAATAATTTAAAATTTATTCATCTATTAACTGCTGTGGAAAAACCACAGAGATAGACACCACCAAGGAGAACTTGACGTAGTCCTCAGGGATGCACCAAGGAAGAGACGGTGTAGAAGCAGGCCTTATGGCATCTTTGTAAATGATTATGATTGTTATGGTCACACAGAGAAGGCATTGGCACCCCACTCCAGTACTCTTGCCTGGAAAATCCCATGGAAGGAGGAGCCTGGGAGGCTGCAGTCCATGGGGTCGCTAAGAGTCGGACATGACTGAGCGACTTCACTTTCACTTTTCTCTTTCATACATTGGAGAAGGAAATGGCAACCCACTCCAGTGTTCTTGCCTGGAGAATCCCAGGGATGGGGGAATCTGGTGGGCTGCCGTCTAAGGGGTCGCACAGACTCAGACACGACTGAAGTGACTTAGCATTATGGTCACAGGGCAGGGTGGGGAAGGGGTCAAAATGAGAATGATGAACAGAGGAGCATGATGTGAGTATCTTAACATGTCCAAGCACCCAAATGAAAATCTACAATACATTACCGATAAATATAAATAACAACACACGATACATTTGACATATTGTGTCGCTTATCCATCTTACTATGTGTCTGAGTTGCGATCTGTGTGGCGATTTAACTACATTCCAAGATCACTAAAAAATTTTATCTTATTAATGCATTCTGGCCAGTTACAGTGCTTTTGAACAAAAGGCAAAAGAGATTCTAAAATCTACTTATAAAAGAGACTTTGTTGTTCGTTGTCAGTCCATCAGAAAATAACCTTTAAATGGAGGTCTCTTCTTCCAATCTGGTAAACGTCATGACAGTGCTGACCCATTTCTCAGTATTGTTCCGAGAGTAGCTTGTAAAAGAGTGTGACAAGACTTCAATAACTCAGGAGAACCTCATTAAACTAAGTTAGTAATGACAGGGCATCTCTGTTCCACACAGCACAGTAGTCTCTGAATATCAAGGGTAGAGTACAGGGGTGTTCTAAAGATCTACCTTCCAGAAGCAATAAAGAGCTTTATGCAATATTACATGTGAGCCTCGTGACACTCAACGTATGTGTGTGTACTTAGTCGCTCAGTCATGTCTGACTCTGTGACCTCATGGACTGTAGTCTGCCAGGCTCCTCTGTCCATAGGGATTCTCTAGGCTAGAATACTGGAGTGGGTAGCCATTTCCTTCTCCAGGAGATCTTCCCAACCCAGGAATGGAACCCAGGTCTCCTACATTTCAGGCAGATTCTTTACTGTCTGAGCTACCAGGGAAGCCCAAGAATACAGGAGTGGGTAACTATCCCTTCTCCAGGAAAACTTCCTGACCCAGGAATTGAACAGAGGTCTCCTGCACTGCAGATGAATTCTTTACCAGCTGAGCTACCTGGGAAGCCCAGAAAAGGTATAAGTTAC
This sequence comes from Neotragus moschatus, assembly GCA_006410615.1. Lineage (NCBI taxonomy): Eukaryota > Metazoa > Chordata > Mammalia > Artiodactyla > Bovidae > Neotragus > Neotragus moschatus. The sequence goes on along the minus strand of SJYA01000900.1, from coordinate 1,389,410 downwards.
TGTTATTATTTGGGGACATAATTCCTGGAGCAATATACAGGTGCCTAAGCAAAGTCAAATGAAGAGTGAAACAAACAAACAAACAAAAAATCAAAATACCAATTCAAAGGCAGATGATCAAACAGCTGAGGAGAGTTGTTATCACTTAAATCACTGACAACACAGCACAGATTACCTTATACTACAAAACAGACTCCTCTATAAAGCAGAGTCAGAGAAGACGAGCAACGGTGCTCTAAAAGTTCAGGATCAGATTCCCACCTCTACCCCAGGAGGAGAATCTAATAGCAGAAGGACTCAGAAATTATTCAGGCAAAGTGGGAAAAAGATGGAGACTAGGTTATGAAAACAAAATTTCCCCACAGTTTAGTTTTACCTAATTAGGTCTGCCAACAAGGTTTTGATTAAAAAAAAAGTCACCAGATGAATTAGCCCATAAAAAAAGAAGATGTGGTATATATATATACATAATGAAATACTACTCAGCCATAAAAAAGAGTGAAATAATGCCATTTGCAGCAACATGGTTGGACCCAGAGGTTATCATACTAAATGAAGTAAGTCAGACAGAGAGTCAGACACACGTCATTATTGGATGGGTGAAATGTGCTAAGGGAGGAAAACTTACACGTTTTCACATACACCAAAAAATACGTGAGAAAGAAAGGAAGGAGAAAGGCAACAGAAAGAAAAGAAAGGAGAAAGAAAAGGAGAAGAAATGGTTCTTCACTCTTGAGTTTAGAGCAGGAGGTTTCAAAGAGTAACCCTGTTTCAAAGAGTAACACCATCTGCGAACTTTTAGAAATGCAAATGATAACGTATAGACCCTAGACCGACCTAAAGAATCAGAAACTAGAGAAGGAGGTGCAGACAATCTTTCTTGTGTTAAGAAGAAATCCAAGCAATTCTGAAGTGTGTTACAGTTTGAAAATCACTAAGATAGACTATAAATTGCATTTAACTTAGCTTCTGATAGGACTGCACTTTTGTAATGAATTGGTACCTTTTCCTTTTGCTAAATAGAATAAGTGTTGGTTGTTAACAACCTAAGAGTGTCACTTAAAATTTTTTCACTAACTTATTTCTAATCAAGATATTAAATAGTTAGATCCATCTTATTATTTAAAGATCATTTTCCAGGAAAGATGTGTTTGTTGTAAATGACTCCAACTTTAGTCAGTGACTCCAGCTTTAGTCAGTAATTCCAACTTCAGTAAGACATCTTTCTGTATGTCAAATTTAAATGAAACTTTTGTCATGTGAAGTGTATTGCTATTTGATCTATGGTCAAAGTACATTTTAATTTTTACAATCCATTCTTGAATGGGTAGGTTGAGGTACAGATATTGTATGTTTAAATTCAGAATTTTCTAATTTTGATCCTTAAGTATTTTGAAAAATTATCAAAATCTATGTTCCAAATTATGGTTTGATAGTTATCACCATCTACATAGAGGGAAGTGTGAAAATGCCAAATGGTTTAGAATCTCATCCTGATAGTCTTTCAGATTCCCCAGGAAGTTTTTAGCCAGTAAGGACATGCATTTTCTAGCATAGCTGCTTGCCTCAGAGCATCCTTCTTAGATAATCATCACCCTTATTTGTACTTAGTTACACCGTAGCCGTAGTCCCACCAAGTTGGATTCTTTTTCCTCAGAGGTTAGGAATCTGATGTGAGCCAGTCTCTGCTAGCCCCTGGAGCTGAGGGTGTGTGAATGCAGGAGCTGTGGGGTCTAGAGAAGAAGGGAAAGCCAGTTATACAGAGTGAAGTCAGGAAGAGAAAGACAAATACTGTGTATTAACACATACATATGGAATTTAGAAAGATGGTAATCATGCCCCTACATGCAGGGCAGCAAAGGAGACACAGATGTAAAGAATAGACTTTTGGATTCAGTGGGAGGAGGAGAGGGTAGGCTGATTTGAGGTAATAGCATTGAAACATGTACATTATCACATGTAAAATAGACGGCCGGTGCAACTTCAGTGAACAAAGCAGGGCACCCAAAGCCAGTGCTTGGGGACAACTCAGTGGGATAAGATGGAGAGGGAGGTGGGAAGGGGATTCAGGATGGGCGGGACACATGTATACCCATGGCTGACTCATGTTGATGTATGGCAAAAGCCCCCACAATATTGTAAATATCCTCCAATTAAAATAAATAAAAATTTAAAAAGGCAGTAGCCCAGACATACCAAGAAAACCATGGGCTAGTCAGACATGACTGAGCGACTGAACTGAACTGAACTGAGAGAAAGTAGAGAGAGAATGAGTACGTGAGTGATTGCCATAATTCCTAATGATTTTTTTCTTTCATTTTTTAAAAATGATTTTTTTTAATGTGGACCATTTTTAAAGTCTTTGTTGAATTTGTTACAATACTGTTTCTGTTTTATTTTGAGCAGCAGGGCATGTGGGATCTTAGGGCCCCAACCAGAGGTTGAACCTCTACCCCTGCATTGGAAGTCAAAGTCTTAACTACTGGACTGCCAGGGAAGTCCTCTAATGATTTTCTGGTTCTTGACTTTAACCTTCTATATCACCTAAAAAAACCCAAAAAACAAAAACAAAAAATGTCTCTGATGCTGGGAAAAATTGCGGGCAAGAGGAGAAGAGAGTTACAGAGGATGATATACTTGGATGACATCACCAACTCAATGGACGTGAGTTTGAGCAAACTCTAGGACATAGTGACAGGACAGAGGAGCCTGCCATGCTGGAGTCCATGGAGTTGCAAGGAGTCAGACACAACTGACTGACTGAACAATGGAAAAAACCCATCTTTGCATTCTTTGAAATACATCTTTGTTACACTGAAAAATCATCCCCCCCGCNGCAAACTCTAGGACATAGTGACAGGACAGAGGAGCCTGCCATGCTGGAGTCCATGGAGTTGCAAGGAGTCAGACACAACTGACTGACTGAACAATGGAAAAAACCCATCTTTGCATTCTTTGAAATACATCTTTGTTACACTGAAAAATCATCCCCCCCGCCGCCCCTTTCAGTCAGGTTTGAATGAAATTCTTTTACTTCTAACTCAAAGTAACTTGATTAAGACTGCATCAATGACAAAAATGTTCCTGCTCCATCAAAGTGGCAGGAAAGAAATACGAGTGACTCAAACATTAAAGTATAAATCGCTGTAGTGATCAATACACTATTTAACAGTATCTGGGAAAGTTATCTGTACTGTCTTGTGCTAAAACAGAAATCAATCCTAAGGGAAATCAGTACTGAGTATTCATTGGAAGGACTGATGCTGAAGCTGAATCTCCAATATGTTGGCCACCTGATGTGAAGAACCGACTCACTGGAAAATACCCTGATGCTGGGAAATATTGAAAGCAGGAGGAGAAGGGTACCACAGAGTATGAGATGGCTGGATGGCATCACAGACTCATTTGACATGAGTTTGAGCAAACTCTGGGAGTTGGTGATGGACAGGGAAGCCTGGCGTGCTGCAGTCCACGGAGTCTCAAAGAGTTGTTGGACATGACTGAGCAACTGAACTGAACTATGCTAAAACGGAATCAAATCTTTTAAGAGCACCTTTGTTATAAAGAAAAGGATCCCACATCTTATTTCTGTATCATTGAAGGGTGGTTAGGAAGGAAGGTCCCTTTGTCAAGTCAAAATGGCTTTGTTCAGTTCTCCCTGCAAGTGTGGTGAANGGGGGCAGGAGGAGAAGAGGACGACAGAGGATGAGATGGCTGGATCGCATCACTGACTCGATGCACTGAGTGAACTCCAGGAGTTGGTGATGGACAGGGAGGCCTGGCGTGCTGCAATTCATGGGATTGCAAAGAGTCGGACACGACTGAGCGACTGAACTGAACTGAAACTATGGTGAAATTAGTGAAGATAATGTTTATCTCCTTCTGAAGGTCCTAGGCATCTCCTGCTATACTCACTGTCCCCCTGCAGCAGGCCACCACCAACCCATGCCTGTGCCTGAGACCCCTGGACACTCATGGGCAAGTCTGGCTCAGTCTCCTGTGGGGTCATTGCTCCTTTCTTCTGGGTTCTGGTGCACACAAGGTTTTGTTTGTGCCCTCCACGAGTCTGTTTCCCCAGTCCTGTGTAAGTTCCGGTGGTTCTGTGGTGAGGTTAATGGTGACCTCCTCCAAGAGGGCTTATGCCATACACAAATCTGCTACATCCAGGGCCCCTGTCCCTATGGCAGTCCACTGCTGACCCATACCTCCACAGGATACACTCAGACACAGTTCTGTCTCAGTCTCTGTGGGGTCTCTGGATCCAGGTGCACACAAGGTTTGTGTGAGCCCTCTGAGCACCTCTGGTGGTTATGCAGTTTGGTTATGAACATTATTTCACCGCTCCTACCATCTTTCTGGGGCTTTTCCTTTGTCCTTGGATGTGGGTTATCTCCTTAAAGTCACTCCAGTGCCACATAGCTGCCACTCGAACACTGCACAGCTGAGATATAAGTTGAATAATAGAGCCTTTAAAAAAAATTAGCTGGTGATTATTTTTCATTATTTACTTATTTTATAGGCAGACTTTAAGTGATAAATTAATTAGTTTGCCATTTAGCACTGTACATATAGCTCTGTATATATTGCACTGTATATATATAGCACTGTATATACATGGTTTTCTGCTCTCTTCTAGTCTTTCTCTTGGGTGTTGCCAGTTTTCTTCCTTTAGAAGCATTTTCTGGTCATTCTTTTCTGTGGAAGTATCCAGTGATAGTCCAAGAGCTGTCCCTACTGCTGTAGAATTTTCACCTTTGTTTTTCCTCCTAGTTCCTGAAAAATTCCCCCGCCTCTCTGATACTGTGCAAATCCTATTTCTTCTGGGCACGACTCAAGTTCCTGCTTCTTCTGAGTCTTTCAGGCCACAGCAGTTCGTACTACATCCTTTGAAACTCATATCTCTGACTTCTATGTTATTTTAACATGTGCATTATTATTTCTTTAGTGCAATGATCATCTCTTTGAAAGCAAAGATGTCTTACATGTATTACTAACAGCATCTGAATTTCCAATGGATACATCAGTTCAGTTCAGTTCAGTTGCTCAGTTGTGTCTATCTCTTTACGACCCANGTTCGTACTACATCCTTTGAAACTCATATCTCTGACTTCTATGTTATTTTAACATGTGCATTATTATTTCTTTAGTGCAATGATCATCTCTTTGAAAGCAAAGATGTCTTACATGTATTACTAACAGCATCTGAATTTCCAATGGATACATCAGTTCAGTTCAGTTCAGTTGCTCAGTTGTGTCTATCTCTTTACGACCCAATGAATCGCAGCACGCCAGGCCTCCCTGTCCATCACCAACTCCCAGGGTTCACTCAGACTCATGTCCATCGAGTCAGGGATGCCATCCAGCCATCTCATCCTCTGTCATCCCCTTCTCCTCCTGCCCCCAATCCCTCCCAGCATCAGAGTCTTTTCCAATGAGTCAGCTCTTCGCGTGAGGTGGCCAAAGGACTGGAGTTTCAGCTTTAGTATCATTCCTTCCAAAGATATCCCAGGGCGGATGTCCTTCAGAATGGACTGGTTGAATCTCCTTGCAGTCTAAGGGACTCTCAAGAGTCTTCTCCAACACCACAGTTCCAAAGCATCAATTCTTTGGGGCTCAGCCTTCTTCACAGTCCAACTCTCACATCCATACATGACCACTGGAAAAACCATAGCCTTGACTAGATGGATCTTATTTCTTGATCCATCATGGTGTTCTCTATCATCTTTCCATCCTTCCAAGCAAGCAGGAAAAAACAGAAACAGGGACTTCCCTGGTGGCACATTGAATAACTGTCTCCCTGCCAGTGCAGGGGACGTGAGTTCGATGCCTTGTCCAGGAAAATCCCACATACTGCTGAGCAACTAAGCCTGTGTGCCAAAACTATCGAGCCCACACTCTAGAGCCCGGGAGTTGCATCTACTGAAGTCTTCACGCCCTAGAGCACATGCCCCAAAAGACACCACCGCAATGAGAAGCCCTCGCACCACAACTAGAGAATAGTCCCAGTTAGCTACAACTAGAGAGAAGCCTGCACAAAGCAAGGAAGATTCAGTGCAGCCAAAATAAATAAATTATCTAAACAGCCAAAAAACTAAGTATTAGATTATTGCCTTTTATTTCCATTGGTTGTTTACTTGTGGCAATGTAGTTCTTCATTTGTGTGCATCTGTGCAGTGGTGTGTGTGTGTGTGTCTTTATGTCTGCGTATGTGTGTGTGTCTTCTGTAACTTTCAGTTCCAAACAATTTATCTATGGGTATTCTAAGGCATCTGTGTTAAAGTTACTTTCCTCCATAGAGGTTCTCTTTTTTGCTTCTTAGAGGAAACTGAAGCTATTCTTTAAATAAATTCTCAAGTTGAGGTTTTGAGGACTAAAAGTAGCAAATGTGTTTGAAGGCTGGTTTGTGGTTATGGATTCCTTGGTAGTGAGACAGTAAAGAAACCACCTACAATATGGGAGACTTGGGTTCAATTCCTGGGTGGGGAAGATCCCCTGGAGGAGGACATGGCAACCCACTCCAGTATTCTTGCCTGGAGAATTCCATGGACAGAGGAGCCTTGCAGGCCCATGGGGCCACAAAGAGTCAGACACAGCTGAGAAACTTTCACTTTTGATTATGAGTTCTCAGTGGAGAGTACTTTTTCTCTCCACTCATTTCTAAGGTTGCAACCTATTATAAATCTTTCCATCCTTTTCTGAAGAGGCAAGTTTTTTTGTTTGTTTGTTTCATTTATTTTGTGTTTTGTTTGTTTGTTTGCAGTTCACCATTACAATGTAGGTGTAGCCTTCTCATATTTCAGGTGCCTGTGCATGTGGAGGGTTGTATTCCCATTAGCTCATCTCCAGGCTGACCCCTGATTTTTCACAATGAACTTGAGTGAGTACTTGGTTTTGAGTCAGCCCTTTTACTCATGGGCTATAAAATAGAAGCTCGAGATTCTCCTGGTTGGACAGATCCCCTTAGGTTAGACCCTGATTTCAGGCTTTACTTGTCTCCATAGAGTATTGCTTCCACATTATTTTGTTAAATTTCTGAGCACGTCCTTTGATTTTTGCTGACTCAGCAATGCACCGGAAAAAGACTTTTCATGTCATATCTAGAATTCTTAATTCTTTGAACTGGGGTGGTTATTCTTAATGGGCACAATGACCACTCACTTAATCTTTTGGATATATTTTAGGGTTAATTTGTAAATTTCACAGAACAATTCTTGTATGATTTTGGATTGAGATTTTACTGAATGTATAGAATAATTCAGAAAGAAAATATCTTCACAATGTTTATTCTTCTCATTCTTAAAATGGTTTATCACTTCATTTATTGTATTTTCATTATGTCCTTCAGTAACTTTTATGTTTTTCTTTCAAAGCTCTTCGAAGTTTTATAAACTTTTTTTTTTAAGCTTCATTTCTGCATACAAGGGTGAGATTTACATAGTACTTACCATGTACTGGGCATTATTTTAAATCCTTTAGTAATTTTTTATCTGGTGAACTTGTTTATTAACTTGACTGGTCTGTTGCCTAACTTCTCTTGAATTTTGAATATAGGCAATTATATCACATATAGTCATTGACTCTTTCCTTGCTTTCAATATCTGTTTTTTTTTTTTTTTTT
>SJYA01000900.1:1369293-1381650 GCA_006410615.1 Neotragus moschatus | reverse complement strand
TTTTTTTTTTTTTTTTTTTTTTTTCCTTTTTCTTACTGCTGTCCTGCTTGGTCTCTCTCTTTAATGAATTTTTTTTTTTTTTTTCCCGGTGTGCTCTCTTAGTCTTGATTGCAGGCTTATCTCTGTACTTGAGACTTCTTCTTTCCCTAAGTGTGGCTTTTAAAATTACCCCTGCCTGCCTCCTTTGTTGCAGTGGAGAGGGTTGGAATCCACCAGTGCAGACTCTTCTGGTCATCTCTGCTTGGGTTTTTCCATTTCTTCTGGGTGTTGCCAGCCACCTGGAGGACTGTGTGGCCTCTGTGACCCAGTTATTCATACTGACTTCTTCAGTGTGGAACCAGATGTTGAACTGTTTACCACTTGGCTCTGTGTATGTGTGTGTGTGTGTGTGTGTGTGTGTGAGTGTTTGTGTTTGCACAGAAGGGGTGGAAACAGAGCAAACCTGCTTGTCTGCTTTACATTCCATCTCCAAGCTGTCACCCTAGTCGTCATCCTTGGCTCCATACTCCTTGTTATGTTCATTGGTTATGAGTTAAAAGAGTCTTAAGAATGAATCTCACCCATATCACCCACTGTATCTGGTGTCTGCCTTTGAGCCAGATTTCCTTCCGCAGTTCAGTCGTGTCAGATGTCTATCTTTTAGGCATACCTAAACACTTCTGTTTTCCTGATGACATTCTTTCTCTTCCAGTATGCATGCCTGCCAAGTTGCTTCAGTCGTGTCTGACTCTGTGTGACTCTGTGGACTGTAGCCCTCCAGGCTCCTCTGTCCTTGGGATTCCCCAGGCAAGAAAATTGGAGTGGGTTGCCATTTCCTCCTCCAGGGGATCTTCCTCAGGGGATCTTCCTCAGGGGATCTTCCTGACCCAGGGATCAAACCAGTGTCTCCTGCACTGGCAGGTGGGTTCTTTACCACTAGCGCCACCTGGGAAGTCCCTTTTTCCAGTATGGCTAAGGATTTAATCCTTATTTTTACATTCATTTTCAAAGATTCCCTGTGAGATTAAGTTTGTTGCATTTGCTCATTCTGTTAGTAATGCCCAATAATTATTTTTTTTCCATATTTGAGCTATTTCTTATTGATTCAACTGCTAGTAAAACAGGTATTAGCAATATCAATAGTGAATGAATATTTGTATTCGGCAAACTCTGATCAATAGATCAGTGAAACACTGAACTGAACAAACACAAACTATCAGGCTATAGAGCTTCCCTGATAGCTCAGTTGGTAAAGAATCCATCTGCAATGCAGGAGACCCTGGTTTGATTTCTGGGTCAGGAAGATCTGCTGGAGAAGGGATAGGCTACCCACTCCAGTATTCTTGGGCTTCCCTTGTGGCTCAGCTGGTAAAGAATCTGCCTACAATCCTGGAGACCTGAGTTTGATCCCTGGGTTGGGAAGATCCCCTGGAGTAGGGAAGGCTACCCCCTCCAGTATTCTGGCCTGGAGAATTCCATGGACTGTACAGTTCATGGGTTCGCAAAGAGTCAGACATGACTGTGTCTGAGTCACCCACTCACTCAGCTTGTGTAAACTGACATCATTTTGCACTTTCCAAAAAGTTTACAAATTATATCGCCAAATTCTTTCTACAAGTCTGAGATAATCATTATAATTTCAAGTTGAGAAAAACGTGTCCAAGTATTTAGTGAGATTCATGCCATTAGTACAAAGCTATTAGTATGATTCAATGTCGAGGGAGGCATAGCTGTTAAAGATACAAAATCTATGCTGGGTTCAAATTTCACTTCAACTACCAACTAGTTGTGTCACTTTTGGAAAAAATTAAAATTTTTCCATCTTTAGTTTCTAATCTGCAAATGTTATCAGTTACAGTGAAGTCGCTCAGTCGTGTCCGACTCTTTGCAACCCTTGGACTGTAGCCCACCAAGCTCCTCTGTCCATGGGATTCTCCAGGCAAGAATACTGGAGTGGGTTGCCATTTCCTTCTCCAGGGGATCTTCCCAACCCAGGGATCAAACCCAGGTCTCCCACATTGCAGATAGATGCTTTAACCTCTGCACCACTGCTCTCAAAATATTGTAGCGAAGATTACATGTATAGAGCTCACAACTGTCCCAATCACATGATATACACTCAATAAATAATAATCATCATTAGTTATTATTATAGCTACTATTTTGAACTCATATCCAGCATCTTTGCGATATTATGTTTTATGTAAGGCCAGTTTTTAAAGTCTTTTTGAAATTAGGGATAACGTCAGAAATAAAGAAGAAATCCTTCAAAAATGCAAACATATGCACACACACATATATAAGTATTGTCTGACCATCTGCAGTGGTAACTCCACCTGATGCTTTCTAGGTGCTGGACAATACAAAATGCATCAGGAAGCAATGTTGAACAAGACACATACAATCCTCTGTCCTAGAACTTATAAACCAGAAGAAGAGACAGATGTTAAATACATGATTGTACTAAAGCAAAGTCATTTCAACTGTACTGAGGGCTTTAAAGCCAGAAATCATTTAGCAACCTATAGCTCAAAAGACTTAGGGATACTCAAGTTCAATTACAAGGACTGGAATTTTATCTTCCCAAAGGCACGTCTTCTGAAAAGTAATTGCTTTTTAAATTGTTGAAAAAAGCTATGGCAGAACAACCATGACTTTTATGAAAAAAAATAAAAAATAAGACTTTAATCATTTTCATCCTTCACTAGTGTGGGAGACGAAGAATCTGAAGGCAGAATAATTCAAGTGTTTGGAGACATGTACTCTGTTAAGAGAGCTTCTCTGGTGGCTCAGCGGTACAGAATCTGCCTGCAATGCAGATCTGGCAAGGGAAGATTTGGGTTGGGAAGACACCTTGGAGAAGGAGATGGCAGCCATCTCCAGTCTTCTTGCCCAGGAAATCCCATGGACAGAGGAACCTGGCGGGCTACAGTCCATAAGATCGCGAAGAGTCAGACACAAATGAGCAACTAAACCACCACCACCACCACTACATTATGAAGAGGGCAGATTTTCTATTGTTGCAGGGTTCTGGGAAGAAGTGGCTAAAGCAGAACAAATATGCATCAATGTGTTCATGGACTGTAAGTAGTGCATTAGAATATTGATCTGGGTTGCATGTTTGTGTCCCTCTCTAATTGTATATGTTAAAATCCTAATCCCAAAGATGATGGTATTAAGAGGTGAGGGCCTTTGGGAGGTGCTTGGGCCACAAGGGTAGAGCTTTCAGGAATAGGGATAATATTCCCATAAAAGAGATCCCTCAGAGATGCCTCAGACCTTCCATTATGTGAGCAAACAGTGAGATGCTGGCAACCTGCAGTCTGAAAAAGGACCTTTGCCCAAACCATGCTGGCACCACCCTCTAGAACTGTGAAACACACATTTCTGTTGCTTGTGAGTTACCCAGTCTGTGATAATTTGTTAGAGCAGCCTTAACACATGAAGACAAATCAAAAGTAAAAACTACCTCTGTATTTATTAGGGTTCACAAAAAGCAAGAAAGTCTTTCATTACTTGAATCATTAATCTATGTTTTATTTCCAGTCAAACCAGTAATAAATAGCCTTAAGATTCTAATGATTAACATTACATGAAGTTATCAGTACACACCAGCTGCCTACGATGTCCCAGGAACATTTCTAAGCACTTGGGGTATGTTGCTGCTATTTAGTCATTCAATCATGTCTGACTCTTTTGTGACCACATGGACTGTAGCCCGCCAGGCTCCTCTGTCCAGGGAATTCCCCAGACAAGAATACGGGAGTGGGTTGTCATTTCCTTCTCCAGAGGATCCTCCAAACCCAGGTATCAAACCCATGTCTCCTGCACTGGCATGTGGATCTTTATCACTGAGCCACCTGGGAAGCCCCACTTGGGGCATAATAGGAGCAAAACAGAGAACTCTGACTACAGGGTCCTTTAAGTAGTTCAATAGAAAGTATCCACCTAACCTGTCTTTGTGGGAGGAGACAAGGAGGAGAGGCACACTTCTTCTGATGATAGAACTGAGGGCAAACTAAAACTAACTGAGCCCCAGTCAAGGGAAGGGACTGATGACATGCTCCTATTGCTTGTCTCCATGACGCTTGCTGGCCCCAGGTATCTTCACTGTTGACCCTCACAAACAACAAACACGTGAGGGCTGAGTTACAGCTACATGTAATGTTCAGGCAGTCACTACCCATCCCAAACATCAAAAGCCATCTCTAATTCCAGGTGGGATGTTTAGGGCATGAGGAAAGGATGAAAAATCTCTCCAGAGTAATGTTGAAGACTAATGTGTCCAGTGGTCATGTATGGATGTGAGAGTTGGACTATAAAGAAAGCTAAGAAGAATTGATGCTTTGGAACTGTGGTGTTGGAGCAGACTCTTGAGAGTCCCTTGGACTGCAAGGAGATCCAACCAGTCCATCCTAAAGGAGATCAGTCCTGGGTGTTCATTGGTAAGACTGATGTTGAAGCTGAAACTCCAAAATTTTGGCCACCTGATGTGAAGATCTGACTCATTTGAAAAGACCCTGATGTTGGGAAAGTGAGGGCAGGAGAAGGGGATGACAGAGGATGAGTTGGTTGGATGGCATCACCAACTCAATGGACATGGGCTTGAGTGGACTCTGGGAGTTGGTGATAGACAGGGAAGCCTGGCGTGCTGCAGTTCATGGGGTTGCAAAGAGTCAGACATGAATGAGCGACTGAACTGAACTGAACTGAATGGAAATTGAAGCCAGTAAAATAGACTGAGACAGGAAAGTGTTAAAGAAGTCTTCTTAAATAATGCCATTTGTAGTAACATCGATGGATCTAGAGATTGTCATACTGAGTGAAGTAAGTCAGATCGAGAAAGAGAAACACCATATGATATTGCTTATATGTGAAATCTAGAAAAATAGTGCAAAGGAACTTATTGGTGATGGACAGGAAAGCCTGGTGTATTGCAGTCCATGGGGTTGCAAAGAATCAGACATGACTGAGCGACTGAACTGAACTGAACTGATTTACAAAGCAGAAAATAGAGTCACAGAAGTAGAAAACAAACATGATTACTAGGCATAAGGGGGAGAGGGATTAAACAGGGAAATTGGGATTGACATATATGCACTACTATATATAAAATAGATAACTAATAAGGACCTACTGTATAGCACAGGGAACTCAGTCTTCTGTAATGACCTATACAGGAAAAGAATCTAAAAAGAGTGGCTATATGTATATGCATAACTGACTCACTTTGCTGTACACCTGAAACTAACACAATATTGTAAATCAAATATACGCCAATAAAAATTAATTTGAAAAAAAAAGAAAGCCTGTTTTGAAGGTAGAGTGAGATTTGGTGGCTTTGGATGTCCTTCAGCAGTCATTTGGAATCCTGCCACTCAGGTTTCTGCTTCAGGGTACCCGACTAAGGGGTTTACATGAAAGGAACAGTGGAAGAAAAGAAAAGCACACTGCAGTGGAGCTTTACCTGATACCAAGGTGAAAATTCACATATCAACCAAATGTACCCATGAAAATCCTGTAATCAGTTCAAGTTAAAGTGCTTGGCACTGTGTTTGTTTGTTTGTTTGTTTGTTATACGACTATATATCAGGTCCTATGCCTTTTTGTGCCTCTAGTTAATTCTTCCATCTCTCCCTCAAAAATACTGACAAGCCCATTAGCATTCACACATCTGGCCACCATGCAATTGAAACTACCATTTATTTTTCTTTCTATCTCAAAAATCCTTTGAATCAGTTGTGTGATTTCCTTCAGTTTACAAATACACATCAACTCTTTTCAGCTTCACTGAACTGAGCATAAGTGATGATCTATGTACACACAATACTTCAGTAAGTTAAATGGATGGAAAACTTACACTGTAAGATTTGAAATTATCTGGGTAGTCTGCAAAGTAAGGCAGAATTGTTTGGTATAAACTGATTGGAAGTATGGAAGTGAGGCCTCTGAGTACTTCTCTCTCAAGAAGGTTGAGCACAAGTGGGGATCCCCGCCTAATTGACTTACCCAAATCACTCACTGACCCAGCCAAATGATGGGGAGAGAAGAGAATGATTAGGCTGCCTTAAGGAAGCAAGCCCAGCTAGGATTTGTCCCAGGAAGCAGATTAACAAGAGAGTCCTCTCATGGATTCTGAAAAAGCAAACTTACCCTAAAATATGGCCCAGTTAATATTCTAATGTCCTTGTACCGGGGTCCTGCCCCGGTTGGATCGAGGGTATCTGAAGGGTGGATGGTGAGGTGAGAGAGATATATAGATTTAGAGAGAGATAAGGAAAGAATGACAACCCACTCCAGTGTTCTTGCATGGAGAATCCCAGGGATGGGGAAGCCTGATGGGCTGCTGTCTCTGGGGTCGCACAGAGTCGGACACGACTGAAGCGACTTAGCAGCAGCAGCAAGGAAAGAATTTGCAGTTAAGAGAATAGAGGAGAGAAAGAGACTGATGTTCCTTGATTTACACAGAAAATCAATAAAGTCTCGAGACAAGAGACTTGCACCATCTAGGTAGGCCACAGGCGCCCTCCCAGTCTCCTGAGAGAGTGAAGATGCAAGGCGCCTCCCGTCAGGTCTTAGAAGCCCAGGAGAATATGTAGACACGGCAGACCTCTGTGCTCCAGATGGGAACTAGCCTGAGAGAAGAGTAAGAAAGAAAAGACAACACGGGGAAACCAGACTTCTGAGAAACTGGGCTGTCTCTTTATTTTTTAGGAAAGCTTTTATACTTTAAGTTATACATAGAGATAAATGTAAGAAGCAGAGTCACGCAGGGTCAGCTGCTCTGACCCTTATCTAAAGACAGAGTGTTATTTGCATACCTTTGTTCTTACAAGGGTCTTTCATTTGTTTACAGTATCTTCTGGTCTGGAGACCGAGTAACATTTTATGGACCCATCTTTCTTTCTATTGATAAAAGTTAGTCAATCAGAAAGCTTGTTTTCCCTTAAGATCTACTTAGTCTTAAGGTAGTGATAAAGTTACATTCTTACATAGCAAGGATACAACGATTTATAACAAAGAAAGAGGAGTACAGAGTGATTTATAATAAAGAGAAACTTCATTAACTCAAAAGTCTAGTATTGCTAACATCAAAACTATTATACTTCTTTGTCTACATTCCAATTACATTGATTAATACACTCCCAGGTGCCTGAGGATATGGAGGCCTGGCAGCAATCATTAACTCAGCAATGAAACCCTTCACCAACATTATTTTTATCTTTAGAAAAGCCCTATGCTAACTAAGCCTTTCAAAATACTCCAAACTCTCTGTGCTGTTTATGGTAGAGAGGTTGTAAACAATCATGTGCGTAGCAGCAGGAGTGTGGATAATCCTGTCACACAAGCTAGTCTGCCAGGAGAGAGGTTTGACCTGAGACACTCCTTTTATATGCAGGAGACTATTAACTGGAGCTCTAAGTTAATTTTCCAGAGAAAGGTGGTCGGGGATAGCCCCTGTTAATGTGAGAAGGATGTAGTATAACAGACAGATTTTGGTTTCGGGGTAGATGCTCAAGCAGATCTAGGGGACCTCCTGAGTCCTGATCCACCTCGCCCACATGACCTTGTCATGGGTGGGGTTGGGGAGTCCCTCGAGTCCTGACCCACTTTTGCCTGTCAGGGCTCTTCCTCATGATCTTTGCCATGGGTGGGATCTCCGGTGCTGGCTTCCAGCACTTGGTTCTGAACAAGCTGATTAGCAAATCCTCTCCTGAGAGGGAGCAGAAAAGAAGGTAGGAAGAGGGGAGAAATGTTGGGGGAAGGATTGGAAACATAGGATGAAGGTCAAAAGCATATGGAGAAGGGTAAGGATGTCTCTCTCCCCATAGCTCGTCCATTGCAAATCCACTGTCCTCTAGTTACAGAATGAACCTAAAATTTATAATGAAAAACACCACCAAAGGAAATGTCTCCTATTATTAATTTTTCAAAGAAATATTCCTATCCTTTACAATTTAAAATCCTAAAAAAATCCTCCTAAATTCCAAAATACTCTACTCTCTAATTTAATCTCCTATTCATTTTATTTAAGCCATTCAGGTACCTCATTAGACTCTGTTTGCCTTTAGTTGTAACTGAGTTTAACCATTTTTCACTTGAGTAATTATAGTTCCTTGAATCTCCAAAGTTCAAAAGTATCCCCATGCTTCCCACCCACAGTGTCTTATGTGTCCCATTTTCCAAATAACGAAAAGGATAATTGCACATCAAGGAATATTACAAAAATTTCTCTATACTTTAAGTTTAGAAAATTTGCCTGGAGCAATAACGTTTAATGGGAAAAAGCAATGTTCCATCATTACAATTGCCAGCCGCTAAGATAAGGAAATGGAAAAACAAAAACAAAAACAAGGAGAAAATTATTGTTTTCAACTGAGACTATCAGTGAACTTCTACCAGATGTCTGTAGCCTACAAATTGTGAGCTAAGACTCAACTAGAAAAAAAAATCTTTAAGAAGCTATCATGATTTTTTTTTCCTTATCTATATATTCTATGCCAGAATGTGGAATGTGAAACTCTGCTTAAGTTTTACAGACTTTGTTTAAACTTTACTAAAGGAATATTCTTCCTGTTAGCTTATGAGAAACTCTAAATTTTCTTTTTTCAGCCTCATGTTCCTGGCATCACAATTAAATGGAGTATTTCTCCTACAATATTATTTAAGCTGCTGCTGCTGCTAAGTCACTTCAGCCATGTCCGACTCTGTGTGACCCCATAGATGGCAGCCAACCAGGCTCCCCAACCCTGGGATTCTCCAGGCAAGAACACTGGAATGGGTTGCCATTTCCTTCTCCAAGGCATGACAGTGAAAAGTGAAAGTAAAGTCGCTCAGTCATGTCCGACTAGTAGCGACCCCATGGGCTGCAACCTACAAGGCTCCTTCGCCCATGGGATTTTCCAGGCAAGAGTACTGGAGTGGGGTGCCATTGCCTTCTTTAAGCAGGGCATCGTTATNTGGGGTGGGAGGTCGGGGGGGGGGGTGGTTCAAGATTGGGAACTCATATACACCTGAGATGGAAAAAAATAAAAAATAAAAATGAACTAAAAAAAAAATAAAAGCAATCATTCGCTTAAAAAAGAAGCAAAGGATTTCATTTCAAGTATAAAAAAATATAAAAAGAGTCATACGAGTCCAGTTACATCTAGTGTGGGTCAACCCTTTAAAGTGCATAGTTCACATGGCACTTGGACCTCTGGGGTGAGCTCAATGCTCTGCCAAGGGCCACTTCTGAATACACGTGGATGGGCAAGGGTTGTATCATGTGCGTTCAGGCAGGTGTGCAAGTGCTAGGAGTGAGGCGGGCGAGCAGGTAGGAGCCACATCAGTGGCTGGCCCTGGTGGCCAGAGCCCACATGGGCCACTTTTGCAAAGCAGTTGAAAGCCTCTCCCTTTTCCCCAGACCCAGTCAACTGCTCCCCTCCCTCAACCCCTGAAGAAGGGGCAACCCCACCCCCGCCCCCACTAAGCATCTCCAGAATGCCTTCACCCCACCATTCCCTCCTTCTAAGAGCTCACCCTCCCCTTGCCTAAGAGTCATTTCCACCCCTCCTTAACCAGTCCTAGAGGAATCTCCCCAGGGAAGGGCACAGATTGCAACCTTTTTTGTTCCACTTGGAACAGTTCAGATTTTAACTTAAAAGGTCAGACCGGTAGAAAAGTTCCTTTTCAATTATACAACCGGAATGAATGACCATTCAACTGCTAGTGATCAGTTAAAGCATCAAATTAAGACCCTTCTCTCTCCCTTCCTCCCCACCCCCAATATACAATTTTTAGATGGTAAGTTGTTTGATATATCAAAGGGCACCTAATGTTTCATTCAGAAATCTTATACTCAGAATTTAACCTATATGTGTTACTGCATGAGTAGGTAAATAAGCAAATAAATAGAAATTATTGGAGCACTGTTTATAACAGCAAAATACTGGAAACAATATAAATAATGATCTAACTGGTTAACTAATTTTGAACCACCAATGTAATTCAGTCATTTAAAACATATATATACATATATATGGTATGTATATTGTTAAGTGAAAAACAAAGGTTAGTATGATCACATTTTCTACATGAAAGAAATCTTCTGTCTGTATATATAGCTATTTTATAAGATATATCTATAAAATATTATAGATTTATATATACATTTTATATATATAATTTATTATATAATATATTTAAGTCATGTTATATACTACTTAGCTATTTATATATAATCTATCTATCTATCTAGAGAGCCATTTCAGAAAATATCTGAAACTATAATCAAAATTTTGCAAGTGATTTTTTTTCTGAAATGAAATTGTGGTGGAGATGTGTAAAGCCACCTTTTTTTCTTTTTATCCTTTTGCATTATTTAAGCTTTTATAATGATGGGGGGTTTATATGTAAAAATACTAATGAAAATGAAGACCCTTGCCAGCCAGCTGTGGTCTGACAGCGAGAGTGAGGCTGGCCCACAATTTGCCTCATGCCTCAGCCTCCTACTTCCTCGTTTGCTTCTGTCAATTGCTGATCTTGGCTTTTAACCATGACCTCAAGTCTAGATCCAGTCAACATTCATACCTTACTTTCTGTCACCCAGCAATTAACTTAATTTCAACACTTCACTCTGCTTGGCTTTATCAGACTGACTATGATGTTTCCCTCTATCTACTTGATAACTGACCTTCACTTTATTTAATTTAGGATCTTTCTTCCAGATATAATTTACTTTCACCATGGGCTCTATAGAATTGATAGTCATGACCTTGGTTTCAGTGTCCCATGTCCATCATTGAAACCAATCATCAATACCAATTCTTTATTTCTTAGTAAACTCGAGTTCTGTACCCAAAGCATTATCTAAGTGCTTTTAGCCATTTTATTGTTTAATCTAATCTCAATAACCTTGAGAAGTAACTGCTATTACCATTCCAATAAATAAATCGAAGTGTAGGTTATATTTGTCCATAAATTTTGGAGCTCAGATCTAACACTTGAGGACTCTTTGATCTAGACAGAATCCATGTTTTTAATTACTACCCTAGATTGCATGTAAGACTTTGCCCAACCCTTATTTTAAGTTGCTTCATGTTTTTATTTGTGTCANAACTGCTATTACCATTCCAATAAATAAATCGAAGTGTAGGTTATATTTGTCCATAAATTTTGGAGCTCAGATCTAACACTTGAGGACTCTTTGATCTAGACAGAATCCATGTTTTTAATTACTACCCTAGATTGCATGTAAGACTTTGCCCAACCCTTATTTTAAGTTGCTTCATGTTTTTATTTGTGTCATAGTCCTTACTTGCTTATAAATTTCTCAGAGGAACTAGTAATATTTATTTTTCTATTGGAGTATAATTGCTTTAAAATGTTGTCTTAGTTTCTGCCGTACGACGAAGTGAATCAGCTATGTTTGTTGTTGCTCAGTGGCCAAGTTGTGTCTGCCTCTGCAGCCCCATAGACTGTAGCACACCAGGCTCCTCTGCCCTGCGCTACCTCCTGGAATTTGTTTAAATTCATGTCCACTGAGTTGGTGATGCTATCTAACCACCTCATTCTCTACTGCCCCTTTTTCCTTTCGTCTTCAGTCTTTCACAGCCTCGGGGTCTTTTCCAATGAGTCAGCTTTTTGCCTCAGGTGGAATAGATACAGAATCAGCTATGCATATACATATATCCCCTCCCTCTAGGACTTCCCTCCCAGAACTAATAATATTTAGTCATTGTTCTTAGAACACTGAACATACAAGTAAGGGAACAGTCTCTTGTGTTTGCTTTCCACTTGTGAGTTCTCACTAACTTCTATTTTATGACCTTGATAAAAAAAATTTTAATGATATGTCAATTTGCTGATGCTAGTAAGGTCAGGTCAAGCATCATTATAAGACAAACACAATCATCTCATAGTTGTATAGCCAAGAAGTAGATGTAGCAATCTAGGAGTCACAGACAAGGGGTGCTAGCAACAGATAAAGACCAAAATATATTTGGATCCTGAAGGGAAGGTTTATGTTGAATCACAAACTCATCTGAAATTAAGATGTAAAAAGAAAAAGAAAATCTATAATTAGCAAATCTTTTTCCACTTAAATGTTCACCTATCTGTATACACTTTTCTGATCAGAAATTTCATAGTGAGCGCAACTTTCCAGATTGGGCAGCTCTGATCATTGTTAAACAGAGAAGGGGAGAGAGAGAGAGAAAGAAAGAAATGAAAAGTGTGTAAATAATGTGAGCACAGCACTGCCATTCCCCCTTTAAAAAAATTATTTGTTCTAATTGGAGGTTAATTACTTTACAATATTGTGGTGGTTTTTGCCATACATTGACATGAATCAGCCATGGTGTACATATGTTCCCCATCCTGACCACCCCCCACCTC
>SJYA01000900.1:1122863-1357746 GCA_006410615.1 Neotragus moschatus | reverse complement strand
TTTTTTTTTTTCACTCATTTTCTTCATATTATCCTTCCCAAAGTCCACCTCTCCTCCCATCTACCTCCCCTCTCTTTCCTTCCCTTCTCTTTCTCCTCCCTTGATTCCTCCTGCCTCCTTCCCCTCCTCTCTCTTAATGTGGTGTCTTGTAATGAGACAATTAACAGCAGAGATACCAAACATAGTTATTACTTCTAATTTTTGTTTCAGAAATTGATGGAGATCTACTGGTGACCGTGGACTTTTCAGTGGTATAAATGTCTTGGTACTTCCTTTCTCCAATTCAAAGCATCGATAAAGTCATCAGCATTAAACCCTGGCTCCTATTTTCCTTCTGTTATGGTTCTCAGTAGAGGGACAAGAAGGACAGACTGGGAGATACAAAAACCTGATGGGAATCCAGATGTTCTGTATTGTGAGTCTTTATAGGTAGCTCAGATTTTAATAATTTTGTTAGACTTAACTACTGCCACTATTTCAAAGCAAAACATTTCATTCTTGAGGCCAGCAAGGGTGTCTGTCAAGTTTTGGTTTTCAGTACACATAGACATTCTCTTTCTCAGCTCAGGCCCTGAGAAAGTAGTCCTGTAAACTCCCTTGATCTCTGACAGTCTTTCAATGCATGCATGACATGTTACTATAGTTCTATTCTTGTCTGGGGTTCAGGAAGTCTTCCAGGACCTGTTAGGGTTTGGAGACAGGTATCTTCCACCTGTTAATCACACAGGCTTTTCCCTTGGTTTACAGACTTACAGATAGATTTTAGCTTCTACATATTGACTCAACTTATTTCTTCTGCACACACGCATTTGTAGAAATGGTATGAAGTTAAATCTGTCCAAAAGTGAGTATTATGCATTGAATGATGTCTCCCAGAAATTCATATGTTGAAGTCCTAATGCCAGTATCTCAGAACATTGACCTTATTTAGAAATAGGGCTGTTGCACATGTAATTAAGACAAGCTCATATGGAAAAAAAAATAGGGTGGGTCCCTCACCCAGCATGGCTAGTGTCCTTGTAAAAAGGGAAGATTTAGAGACAGACATGTACACAATAAATCCATGTGAAGATGAAGGCAAGACTGAGATGAGATGGCAGATGCTAAGGAATACCAAAGATTGACACCAATCCACCAGAAACAGAGAGAGAGGCCCAGAACAGTTTCTTCTTCATAGCCCTGAGACTGAACTGACATACCTTGATCTTGGCCTTCTGGTCTGTGAGCAAATAAATTTTCATTGTTTAAGCCACTAGTTTATAGTACTTTGTTATAGCAACCATGGCAAGCTAATGATACAGTGAGAAAATTTACCTACCGTGTTTTCTAAATGAAAGAGCTTATACGGACTAATTGCGTGAATGTGTGCTGTGTGTGCCTGCTAAGTTGCTTGTCAAGTCTGACTCTTTGTGACCCTATGGATTTTAGCCCACCAGCTTCTTCTGTCCATGGGCTTCTGCAGGCAAGAATACTGGAGTGAGTTGCCATGCCATCCTCCAGAGGATCTTCCTGACCCAGGGATTGAACCTGTGTCTCCTGCAACTTCTGCATCGCAGGTGGATTCTTTACCATTGAGCCACCAGGAAAGCCTGTATAGACTAATTACAACATGTTTATTCCATCTACCTCCAAAGCCTCTGAGTGGAGAACAATAGAGGTGTTACAAAGGAGCATCCTTCACTTGGTGGGCTCAGTATCAGTCAGGTTAGGAATTGTGCCTAACAGAGAGGTTCTTTGTTTCTGTGAGTGTTGTGACTCTCCTATGGGGAGTCATACATGTGAATGTAGACAGACCAAGCAGATTGTCTATAAAATTAGGTGATGATAAAAATGAAGGCTCTAGTGGACATTTCTATCAATCGTGTAAGTAGTTTGCTTTTAGTATTAGTGTGAATGAAGAATTTACATGCTAAGATAACAGACAGAGAAACTAAACATATTTAATGTTGTTCATTTCCAGGTTCACTGCCAGGTTCAATTCTGGAATCAAATCTAGGAATGGACTTTTCCTTGGAAGCAGAATTAACCTCTGGTTCTAACATTCTCAATGCCCTGATTGATTTTCTTTTTAGTTTCTGAAAAATAACATGGTCTTTCTACAGATGGAATTTCACAATGCGACACATATGAAAATATACAAGTCAGAGGACAGGAACATTTGGGGAAAGAGTGGAAACAGTGTCAGACTTTATTTTTGGGGGCTCCAAAATCACTGCAGATGGTGANGACTTGATGGACGTGAGTCTGAGTGAACTCTGGGAGTTGGTGATCAACAGGGAGGCCTGGCATGTTGCAATTCATGGGGTCGCAAAGAGTCGGACATGACTGAGTGACTGAACTGAACTGAACTGGGTGAGGATTTGAGAAGAAATTTGCAGCTTTTTTTTTTTTCCACCACGCAAGCAGGGTGGAAGTTCCAATGTGATCTTTCCCAATTTTCCATTATTTATTGAAATCTTGGGGGAATAAAGTAAAAAATAAAAACCAACCAACATCATAAGATTGAAGCGGTTGGATGGCATCACTGACTCAATAGACATGAATTTGAGCAAACTCTGGGAGATAGTGAAGGACAGGGAAGCCTGGCATGCTGCAGTCCATTGGGTCACAAAGAGTTGGGCACAGCTTATCAACTGGCCACAGCACAACAGCAATCATTTTTTAAGGATAAAAGTGGGAATTTGTATGTAAATTTTAGTTGTGTGTTCTAAATTTCACACAGAAATTAAATATAATCAGCCTGTATTTAGCCTGTGTTTGTAGGCTCCACACCTGCAGATTCAACCAACTCCAAGATTAAAAACATTTGAAAGAAAATTTCAGAAAATTCCAAAAAGCAAACTTAAATTTGACACATGCTGGCAGCTATTTGTATAATATTTACATTATATTTACAACTGTTCACATTGGATTTACATTGTATTAGGTATTATAAATAATCTAGACATGGTTTAAACTGCAGGAGGATGTGTGTAGATTATATGCAAATAGTATGCCATTTTGCATAAGAAACTTGAGGATCCCAGGATTTTGGTATCTGTGGGGAAGGGATAAATCCTGGAACCAATCCTCTTGGATAGTGAAAGGTGACAGTATCAGATTTTCTGGATCTTTTCTGTGTACTTAGGGATCCTAATCACATTTAGGGAAGAATTTTCTTCAAACACAATGATGATGGGTCGGCACTGAGACTCATAGTTGGTTATCTGTATGTGCCTTGTCTTTTGGAATGGAGCCATATGGTTGCTTCCAAAGCAGGCAGAGACATGACCGTCATCATGCCCAAAGAAGTAAGAATTAGATTGACTGAAACCCTGACCATCCACACCATCTTACGTCTATGTAAGAACTGCTGCCTGAAGCCAAATTGGTGTATATTTCTCTGTGTATTTCGAGCTTTCTGGTCCATGACTAGTACCTGTCTTTCAACATCTACTCAAAAAGGTGAATGGCTGAACAGCTTGCTGATATCTACTAGATGAGTCATTCTGTCCATCTGAAATTTAAGAGTCTTCAATGCTGTGATATGACAGATACTAAGTACCATTCATCCCAGTTTTGTTCTTGAAGACTAGGGAAATAACCACTGGTGAGTATTTGGACCCCCTGTAAGCACTGAAGAATTTTTCCCCCCAAGACTCCATTCTCACTGATGAGAACATTTTTATGATGATGAAGACATTTTTATGGTTCTGGTATTTCTACATTTAACAGCTCTCAAAATATTTAATTACCCCTCTTTCCCCAATTCACAACTACTCTCTCAGATGAGCAAAGTCTCCTTTGAGGAGGGTTGGAGGTTGTGAAAACATATGCCATGAAAACTTGCAATGGTTTTGCAAGGTCATTTCTCAGTGAAAATCAGCCTCCTCTTCCATGGACTTTTTGTGAAGCGATTCAGAGTTGGAAGCTTGAGAAGTAATCTCTTGCAGCAATTTGGCATTTCATTTTCTCTTACATAATTCAAAAAGTACCTTATTAGACTGTGTATCTATTTGAAATCCTGGGAACCATTTCTACTAGATTTCACCACAGATTCCTCTGGATCAGTGCATGGTGTTTAGTGCTCTGCCTGGACTTGCTGTCCTCATGGTAATGATGGTTAACTGTTGCAACTGACAATTCTAGTGTGCTATTGCCAAAGTATACTAAAGTACTTTACACAAAGTAAAGCAAAATGCTTATTTTGCTTTAGGAATTTTTACTCTTTTTCTCAGCAGCACTGGAAAGCTGATCTGTTCCTTTCTATAAAACAATGACATCTCTAATTTCCACCCCACTAGGCTTTTGTCAATGAAAAAATGTCGCAAGCCATATCAGAAAACAAAGGATACTGCAGCTCTCAAGCCGTCTAGTTACAGCCACCCCTGTGGTGAGCCCCAGGGGACCTCAAGGTAGAAGGAGGGCCCCTGACATCAGTCAGCTGCTGTCGCCAGTCCTCCACACCTCTCCCCCTCTCTCTCTCCCTCAATGTTTCACCCTAAGGAGACCCAGGATGAGAAAGCACAGGATACTAGTCCCAAGATAGCTGAGATGCATATCAAAGAAATGACTTCAGTAATTTTTTGGATCTTCCCATACATAGAAAAACACTAAATTCCTTAATTTGACATATCTGGTTTTCTTTAATTAGCAGTAATCTTTTGATGTTTCAACCACATGCTCTTGGTTACAAAACTTCTACATACCCTAGCTCCTCTCCTCACCTCCTTAGAGCAGGTCTCTCAGGGTTACATAAGATACTGCCTCCTGGGCTTGAAGTCCTAAAAATTCCCACTGAATAAAGTATAACTCTCAACTTTTAGGTTGTGAGTATTTTTTTAGTTGAAACTAACCTTTTTTACGGGGATTCCCTGGTGGATCAGTGGTAAAGTGTCCTGGCAATGCAGGAGATGCAGGGTTCGATCCCTGGGTCAGGAAGATCCCTTGGAGCAGGAAATGGCAATCCACTCAAGTATTCTTGCCTGAGAAATTCCATGGACACAGGAGCATGGCGGGTTACAGTCCATGGAGTAGCAAAAGAATTGAACACAACTCAGCGACTGAACAACAATAAATCCTTAGTTATAGATTCATATATTCAATTATATATTTGACATTTTCATTTGGTTACTTTATAGATCTCTCAAGTATAACATGCAAAAAGTAGAATTTTTGATTTCTATTTTTGCCATTTTTCAATTAACAGGTCCCCCTAAATCTTAGATAGCAGTGTACTCCCAGTTGCTAAAGTAAAAACAATCTAAAAAGTTTTTTGGATCTTCTTTTTCTTCAGTACCCTCTTCCCAACCCCACATCTTCACCTAACCAAATGACGAGATCCATCAGCTTTATCTACACAATGTAGAGAATTCATTCACTAAAAAGTTCCCTAACTTTATTTCTACCATCCAAATCTGAGCCACTGTGATTTCTCACGTGGGCTACTTAATTATGATAATTATTAGCTTGTCCCCCTAGTTGAACTCCTTTCCACCTTCAACACATACACTATCCATTCTTCCTATAACCAAAATGAACTTAAATCTACATAGGAATCAAATTATGTTGCACATGGTTTCAATCCTTCAGTTTCTTCCCATTGCACTTAAAAGGACATCCTTCTCATGAGCTAAGGCCCTTCATGACCTTGTACTCACCCTTGGTTCACCAGGCTCTGGTCATTTAGTTCGTATTGTTCTTCCTCAAATACTTGCTCCTCAGGCACTGGTACTTACTGTGCCATCTTTTTGGTGTTATTTGTTTAAAATATTGCATGGTTGGCTTATATTTGTGATTTAAGTCTCAGCTTGAAACGTCAGCTTCTCAGGTAGGTCTATTCTGACTATGTTATTTGACGCTAACCATTATCTCCAGACCTTTTTTTTTTTCAGTTGTATTCATCATGACTTGGAACTGTTTGTTTACTTGATCATTATCTGTCTTCCAGAATGTTTTCCTTGACTGTGCCTTGTGTTAAAGCATGGACTCTGTCACATTTCATCGGTATTTTCAGCACCCAGGATGCTGCCTGATGCTTAGGTATTCAGTGTGTGAACAGATACCTATTTATTAAAGGAGGAATGCAAGCAAGAAGAAATCTGCCTACATTATCTGTAACTTCTGCACCACCTTCTCTTAGAAAAAGCCTGAAAAAGTACTTCACACACTAGGAGTGAAAAAGAATGCAAAAATACCCCTTTGAACCCTGAGTTATTGTTATTTCTTCATAATTTCTCAGAATTAACATAATCTTAGAAGATAAACCAGTTGCCTTAGTCCTATCACTTTTACCCTAAATATATCAGTAATGAGAATGACTAGGAGGTACAATCATAAGGCTTGTTTCCATGTGAATACTCTTTGCCTGGTTACTGCTCCCAAAAAAACTGAAAGCTGAGATGATATGATTGCAATGTAAGTAAATGATCAAGTTTCTAGGGTTCATAATATGAAGACATTGAACACAGAGCTTCCAAGAGTCCCATTAGCCCTCAGGGATCTTTGTTTCCATGCTTAATAAATCCCACATAAATTGGCCTCTGCTTAGGTAGGGAGTGGGAGCAACAGTCCTTAATACTATTGAAAAGATTATAAGCTTCAGCCTATGTGTCTTATTTTCTGTTGCTTCTTTAACTTACAAGGTGTTCAGTAAATGTTTTTAAATGTATTAGTTTAATCAATATGTCTTTTGCACTCTCAGATTCAGAGAAGAAAAAAAATTAACGTATGAAACTAGTATAAAAGTAATTTTGACTTTCACTATATTTATTGACTACTTATAGACATTTCCTCCTCTGCACACAAAGTCTACCATTACTCTGGTCTGGTTAATAGCAAAGTTGATCTCTCCAAAATATCTTCATCACAGCATAACTGAGGAGTTTTTGGTGGAATGCATAAGCTTTTGATTGAAGGCCTCATCTTATGGTATCTTGACAGTCAATGTCTGGTGCAGTCTTTGCTAAAAGCAAGCTTTCACATCTTGTGTGGCAAAACATCCTTCAATGAGCACTAAAGTTCTATTTAGGTTCTTCCTTTAGTTAACCTTACTTTATACAAACTTTCTAAATGATCTCTCCTTCTCTCGTACAGTGTCCTTTCTTTCATTGTCCATGATCCTAAAATGGTTTTTGAACTCGCTGTGGCAATATTTATTTTAGTCACGATTAATATCTTTGTGGTGATTCTAATCAGTACTAATTTCTGCTACATTCATAGAATTACACAGCATTTGATAAAAACCTGTCACCTTATTGAGTCTTTTCCAAAAGCTGAGCTTAGTTTGATTATCTGGAAGAATCCAGCTAGCATCATGAGGATGAGCCAAGTGCTTTTCATAGCGATGCAAGCAGCAGCAAGATGCTGTTACAATTGTTCTGAAATGGTCAAACAATTTTGCATCTGGAGAGATGATTTAGAATCAACTATGAAGATACTTTCTCCTCTGGCAGTTATTGTTAAGATACTAATTGCTCCATGTTCTGAAACATGTTTACAAAAGCACTGGAGAAAGGGAGAGAGAGGAAACAGAAAGAAAGAAAACCGTGAGAGAGAGATGGAGAGAAAGATGCAAAATAAGCTCTATCTGAGATTTCCTAAATTCTAATTACAAGTATACTAAGTACTTTTTAAGAGTGATTGGATGTATGAAACCATCGTTAATGCAAGAACTAAAGATAATTAAGAGACTTCTTGTCTTCTTTGGTCCTACAAAGTGGTTGCTTATCTTCAGATCTGCTTACTTTATTAGCAGTTCCTTCTTCCGTAGGATATATTTTACCTTCCGTAGCACCCTTAGAGATGCTTGTCTTAGTTTTTTGTTCTCTAGAATTAGGAAGAGTGAATGGCTTGATGGACAGATTAGAGCTATCAACTCACCAACGATCACAGCTAATTCAGTCTCTGGCATAAAGTAGCTGGACGTGGCCACAAGATAGGCCAAGTAGTAGGCAATGAACAGGAGGAGGAAGGAGATGACTGCCTTCATGGCTCTCACGTGAGCTTCCGTGCTGGAATCTCTGCTCCCTGGGGCACGGAGCTGCATTCGTCTGGTGTGTCTGAACAGGGAGAGGATCAGGAGGAGAAATGAAATCAGGGACACAGAAAAGGGAAATAGTGTCAGCAGATTGAGACGTATCTTGATGGAAGCATGCTGAGCTTTATGTACTCTGCATCTCCGACTTAAATTTGTTTTCAACTTCATCTTGACACAGTGCCTGAAATCATCATCCAAATTGTTAATGACAGGAAGGCTAATGAACACCGAGAAGACCAAACACCCCAGCAGGATCCTAGGAATTCCACTGTCAATTCTCCACTTCATCCAGAGGAAAAACGGATGGAAGAAAGTTGCTATCTTGAGGAAATAGAAAATGCTGAGGCAGGTGGCAAACCAGACACTTAAATGGTTGGTTAATGTCCAGAAGTAGTCAATGATTCTCATTTGTTTACCACCAGAATAGATATCTGGGTACAGGACCAATATGTTACAATCCAGCAGTATTATACATAAGAGAGAAATTCTGGAGATGGCCAGGCTTGTGAGGATTAAATCAATGGAGGCAATCTTCTTGTGCTTGATCCAGTCCACACAGTTTACCAGTCCAATGAATGCGTTCCCTACGATCCCCAGTGAAAATTCCCCAGCTGCTATGAGCATTAAGATACCCTGCCCTTCACTTGACATCTTAAAATGCAGAAATATCTGGTTCGCTTCTAGTTGAACAGATGTAGTATCTACATCTACTTCTTGGATTTTGCGGTGATTTTCTTTATCCCTTTTATTGTAGACTGTCTTGAGATGGAGACTGAAGTGACAAATGAAAGCTGTTGCTGTCTTCCTTAAATCCTAGCTGGTCTTGAACAAGTAATGCAGTTGTCTGTCCCTGGACCCTGTCTCTATCTATGTCCATTTACGTTCTTTGCAGACTTCACTTTCCCACATGTGCTTAATTTAGGCTGAGCTATAGCTTGCTAGGATGCAAATTAGGCTGATTCACTTTCATGGTCTGGCACTTTCTCAGGCTATGTTTTGCAAATTCAGCTTCGTTAATCTGTAATGCACACTAGTAATTTTAATAGGGCTGCCAGATTTACCAAGTAAACTTATAGTGAAAAAAGTGAAAATGTTAGTCTCTCAGTCATGTCTGATTTTTTGCGACACTACAGACTATAGTCCTCCAGGCTCCTCTGTCTATGGGATTCTCCAGGCAAGAATATTGGAGTGGGAAGCCATTCCCTTCTCGAAGGAATCTTCCTGACCCAGGAATCAAACCCAGGTCTCCCATACTATGGGCAAATTCTCTACCATTGGAACCACCAGGAAAAACCAAACTTACAGTACATCCAGTTAAATTGAATTTCAGATAAACAATGAAAGAGTTTTTAGTGTATGTCCCAAATTACATGTGCTTAGTACTTCTGGGAAGTACTGAAATTCATATTTAACTAGGTGTCTTGTATTTTATCTAAACCTCAGGGTTTTTTTTTTTTTTTCAATTAGAAAATGTACAAAAACTGAAATTTGAAGAAGAGTCTTCATTTTGTCAAAATATGGTTTTGATTACTACTAAACATCCAAAGTTTGAGTCAACACTGAGAGCTACATATTTTCAGGAAATTTAAAAGGTTAACACTAAATAGAGTCTATTCAATTCTAAAAAAGTACCTCATTTATCTTGGTTGTTCAGGTGAAAAATTATATAGCACAAGGTCTCTTAAAAGAAAGCACTGCTAGACATGTGACATTTAAAGGTCATTTAATGTACATTTGTTATGCTGTATGTAAGAAAGTGAGGGAGCTATGGTGAAGAAGAGTATTGATTACCATTAGGGTTTTCTTTTTCATTTAAAGTGTTCTCAAGAGCAGTTATATATACAAGAGGGAAAACAGTAAAATACTCTTTACCCTCTGCTGTACAAAACTGCATCTGAATAATTAGGCCCTTGGGCTTCCCAGGTGACCCTAGTGGTAAAGAATCCACCTGCTGATGCAGGAGACTTAAGAGACATGGGTTCAGTCCCTGGGTTGGGAAGATCCCCTGGAGGAGGGCATGGCAACCCACTCCAATATTCTTGCCAGGAGAATCCCATGGACAGAGGAGCCTGGTGGGCTACAGTCCATAGGGTCACAGAGAGTTGGACATGACTGAAGCAAGTTAGCATGAACACACATTTAGGTCCTTAACCCTTCTAGGTTGTTAGACAGGGAACCTAAGATGAAATTAACATCATTTTTACAGCCTAACTCCTGTTTTGAAATAGCTTCTCTACTTCAGAGTTACAAACACTTTACTACATTGTGTTTCTATGGAATAATTCTGGGAATCTCAGTACCTTCCAGGGCAATGCATATCTTTTCTCATCCCTCCTCAAAGTCTAGACATTTATTCTTGCATGTGGCCCTGACTTTGGACAAACTGCTTTCTCAATAGCAAAGTTCACAGGTGACTGCCCTCCTCTGATCTTGGAAATAATCCCTGACTTGGGCACATTATTTTCTTCTCTACAGTGTTCTGGTGAATAACTTACTCACAGTAAATAAAATGATACATTTACCCACATAAAGTTTAGACTAATGTAGATTTTATGTTTTACCAGTGCTGTTATAGCATGGAAGGTATGATACAGCTAAAATGGAAAAATAGTACAAAAGTTCTTCAAAAAACTCAAAATACAACTGTTATTTGATCCAACAACCTCATTTTTGGGTGTATATACAATAAAACAGGAAATCAGGATCTTGAAAAAAGCAGGATCTTAAAGAGATAGTTTGTACCCAGGCTTAAGTGAAGTCACTCAGTCGTGACTCTTTGTGACCCCATGGATTGTAGCCCACCAGGCTCCTCCGTCCATGGGATTTTCCAGACAAGAGTACTGGAGTGGGGTGCCATTTCCTTCTCCAGGGGATCTTCCCAACTCGGGGATCGAACCCGGGTCTCCTGCATTATAGACCGACGCTTTTACCATCTGAGCCACCAGGGAAGTTACTCTTAGGCTTACTGTAGCATTATTCACAATAGCTAAAATATAAAAACAACCTACCTGCTCACTGACAGATAAATGGATAAAGAAAACATAGCATAGACATATGGTGGGATATTATTCGGTCTTAAAGAAGAAAGAAATCTTCTAGTATGCAAAAACATGGGTAAACCTGGAGGGCATTATGCCAAATGAAGTGTTAGTTACAGAAAGACAAATCCTATATGAGTCCACTTAGATGAGGTGTTGAAAATAATCTAAGTCCCATAGCTAAGGGTATAACAGTGGTTGCCAGGTCCTGAGGGAAGGAAGAAATGAATAGCTCCTATTAAACAAGTGCAGAGTTTCAGGGAATTCTCAAGTGGTCCAATGTTAAGAATCTACCTTCCACTGCCGGGGACACGGGTTTGATCCCTGGTCAGGGAACTAAGATCCCACATGCTGTAACTAGGGCTGCGTGCCACAGCTAGACAGCCTGCATCCTGTGTGCCATGACTAAGATCGGATGAATAAATAAATAAATTTTTTTTGAAAAGGAGTACAGAGTTCCATTATGGAAGATAAATAAGTGTAAATAAATAGATATGGAAGATAGAAAAATAGAGCTCTGGTATAAAACACTGAGCATCTAATCAACAATACTGTCTCACACACAAAAATTTGTAAAACAATACATTTCATGTTATATACCCTTAATTAAAGAAGAAAAAGAAATTCTGCAAGAGAGCATTTTGTCACAAGTCTGTCACTTTAAGTCCCAGTGACGGTCACTGGAGATATTTGAAACACTGGGGATACAGAAAATAAAACATGAAAGACAGGACTTCAGCTGGATGAAAGGAAACCTTCCCAGAAGCACAAATGTTATAAAACATTTATTTCATCAAAGCTTATAAAATATATAGTTAATCCCAACACAGAATTTACAAATTCTTTGTAGACTATATCAGTATATTCCATCAAAAAAATAAATTCTTCTGTCTTTATCTATTTGCAAATAAGTGTAGCTTTTATATTTACTATTGTCGTACAGCATGTAAGTTACAACGCAGTTACTATAGAAAACAGTACAAAAGTTAATAAAACATTACAATAGCTGATATACTAGAGATATAGTTGATGACATTTATTTACTTAAGACTAAATACTGGTACTTAGCAAAGTGAATTTTTCATAATCTTATGCAGAAAATTGATAATCTTCAGGTAGTTAATATATTAATTTTAATAAAAGGAAATGAGTAGATTGAAATAGACCTGAATTCAACACAGAGAATGGTGGGGGCCAATTGCAGAGTCAGATCAGGAAAGACATGACTTTAGATGTGCCAGATCAAAAGTTTCAATAACACTCTAGAGAGGAAGGATTTATATTCACAGTAGAACTACATTTTATTAATGAGTCTTATTTTTCTCTTTTTGCTTTTTTTTTTTAACTTACTCTGTATGTTACAAACATAATGCTTTTTCAGTGACAGTATGTAGTTATACCACAGTGCATGATGGTTTCTTCCCAATTAATTTCTTTTCTAAAGTCCTGAATGGGGAAAAAATAAAAAGTACCTGCAGGTCTTACTTTTACCCAAGATCATCCTTCTACCCAAGTTACAAAGAATATTTAGGAATGTCCCTTAAAGGGAGATGATTGAATGGGTTCTATTCCTAGCCCAATGCTACCTGTTTAGCAAGTTGTTTGTGACAAAATTTAATTTTAAGGAAATGAATAGAAGATGCCTGAGTAAGGTCACCAGGAAACACTAAGTAGGAGACCACCAGAAGTATCACTCACTTGGGAGGAGAAAAGTGTGTAATTGGAAAACTAAACTAGTTAAGACAGAAGAGATCTGCGTTCCTAGCTCATATGTCAAACAGGAGAGACTTAGCAGAGCCACGAAGGGATAACAGTTAAGGACTAGCAGTGAAACTGTATGATAGAAGGGAAAAAAGAGAGAGAAAGAGAAACCACTGTGGTTTCAGATGCATTTCTATCGGAATGAAGTGGGTTGCCATTCCTTTCTCCAGGGGATCTTCCCAACCCAAGGATGGAACTCCAGTTTCTTGCATTGCAAGCAGTTTCTTTACCATCTGAGCCACCAGAGAAGTCCAGATGCACTTTAGTAGGGGCCAGAATAAAATCTTAAGGGAATTTAACTAGGCATTACAAGCTCAATACTGGCAGTGAAGAGACAAAATCAGAAGTGTGAGCTCTGAAATTCTTCTAGGAAAGGGAGTGTGAAGATGAGAACGTCTGTGGTGTAAAAGGACACAAAAGATATATCCATTAGTGTGCTAATGGGTCTCACTACTCCTCAAAGCTGTGTACCCAAAATAAACAGAAAAGCTGGAAAACAATGAGAAAGGACCTAAAAGAAAAGTAAGTTTTTTATTAGAAAATAAGATTTGCTATTGAAGTCCTTTTATAAAACCAAGATTTTACATCATGCAGGCTGTTTTCCCACATCTCAGCATCCTGACAGATGCCAGCCTCAGCTTGTTATTTCCAACAATTAAAAACAGTGAGTGACCTAAGGGATAAAGAATTGCTATAATCTCTCCAGATATTGTAGCTAACTTGCTTTCTTTCGTAAAGTAGCTAAATGTTGCTAAGAGGCCAGGTAGTATACAAAAAGGAAGAAAAGAAAGGAGGTCACTGTTCTCATAGCCTCCACGTGGGCCTCTGTGCTGGAGTATCTGGAGCCTGGAACACTGGATCTCATTTGTTTACTGTGTCTCCATAGGGATGTAATTAAAAAGAAAAATGAGATCAATGACACAGTAAATGGAATAATTGCTAACAGGTTAAACAGTGTCAATGGGTCAAAGTATTCAATTTTACTCACATGGAACAATTCGGTGACGTTTCTTTTATGTTTTGCAATTTTAAGAAATTCGTAATCAGAATTTGTTAACGTTGCTCGTTGCTCGTATAGGGCTGATCAACACAGAAATGGCCAGGGACCCCAGCAGGCTCCAGTGAAACACCCTCTCGATTCTCCACTTCAACCAGAGAAAAAGTCGGTGGGAGAAACTGGCTATCTTGAAGAGACAGAAGACATTGAGGCAGGTGGCAAACCACATGCTTAAGTAGTTGGTGAATGTCCAGAAGATATTAAGAACTACCTTTATTTTCTCATTTTCATAAACACCTGGGTGGAGTGCCAGTATGGTGCCGTTGAGTGTCATTACACAAAGCAAACAAATTCTGGAGAGAGATAAACTGGAGAGGATGTAGTCAGCTGTGGAGATCTTTTTCTTCTTAATCCAATCAACACATATTACTAGTCCAATGTATCCATTCGCAAACATTCCTATGATGAATTCTGCAGTCATTATGGTCAGAAAGATGTGGTCTTCTATACTGAACATGTCGGGAGAGACCACCCTAATCTCAAATATTACTGCAAGATGACCAGCAGATCATGACAAATACATTCTTCAAATCACAGAATGATTTTTTCCTTTGCCATTATTTTGACTTTGATATCCTCTGAAAGTTCCAAGCTCTCCTCTGAAACAGAATTGCCTTTACATTTATGAAGAATAAGCCAACTGAACTGATTGCTGCAAACAGCATGATCAGATTTGTAGCCTGGGTAAATTATAATTATCACCCCTGCCTGAGTGATAACTGAAATGTCTTGTTGAAATTGATCTCATGCAAATTAAGAGATTATATTTCATGAATTTGCAATAGGCTTCTTGTTATTAAGTTCTGCATATTTGGATGGGTCAAGCTGAATTTCAAATAGGGAGACACAAAAAAGAAAACATAAACATCCATTTAATAAGAGTTAAAATGTGTAAATGAAACTTCATTTTCATCACCATAGATTATAAATTTCTCACAAGTCAAGTCTCCTTGTGAAAATGGATTTTAGTTTTGGAAACAGTGCAATCAGATACAAATTAGTCATGATACAAAACTAGCTTACATGATTGATTTTATAGGAAGGGCTAATGTGTTTTACACTCTCTTCGTCACAGCCTGTGCACTTGAAATTCTTCTTATTGAGTTTATTATTGAGTTCAAGGCCTTTACTGGTAGGAGGCAGAAAGAAGTAGAACATGTTTGCATGTAGGCAATGACGTGAAGTGTGAATGTGAGGTTTAGATTCATTTTTCCTGTGAAGATAAAGAAACACGTCTGGCTCCATTATAACATTAGATTCAAAATTATTCAAGACAGAGATGAGAAGAAGTATTTAGAATAATGGTAGATATGAATGATTTCCAATGGCACATAATAAAAATGGAATGCAAACAACTGAGAGAAGGGAGAGACTCTTTTGTTGATTTCTTTCTGCTTATATCAGGATTCTCTGGGGAACAAAATATTTCCTTCTTTTGTGGAAACCCTTCACAATCCCCAGAACCTTCAGAAAAGCCTCCCTCAGCTTGCTGTTTCCCATTAGCAGGATGAGTGGATGGCTCAATGGGAAAATGACAGCTCTTAAGCCACCAAACATCAACTCCAATTTCCCATGAGGAATCAGAAAGCTAGATGTTACAATGAGAAAAACTGCATAGTACATAATGAAAAGAGCCAGAAAGATGACTATTGTCTTTATGACCCTCATGTGGGTCTCTATGCTAAGGTCTCTGGACCCTGTGGCATGAAGTTTCATCTGCTTGGTGTATCAAAGTAAGGAGAGAAATAAAAGGACAAATAAGACCAAGCAAAGAATAAAGGGAACCATAGCCCCCAGGTTCAGGATAATCAATTTGAAAGCAGTTGGGATTTTACTTACTTTGAATTCCTAAATAATGTTTGCTTCATTATTGATACTGACATCACAAAATGAATCATTATTCAGCAAAACACTAATAATTGAGGAGATGAGAAAGGACATCGGAAGAATCCCAAGGATACCCTGTTCATCTTCAGCTTCAGCCAGAGGAATATCGGGTGGGATATACCGGCTATCTCGAGTAAATAGAAGGTGCGGAGGCACGAAGTAAACCAGACAGTTGAATGATTGCAAGTTGTCCAGAAAATATCCAAAATGTTCATCGTCTCACCATGCCTGTATGTATCTGGGAAGAGTACCATAATAAAACCACCCATATATATCACACACAAAAAACGGATTCTGGAGGTGGCCAGGCTGAGCAGGATGACATCAGTCAAGGAGACAGTTCTCTTTTTGAGCCAGTCACAGCAGTTTACCAGTACGATGAATCCGTTTCCCCAAATTCCTATCATCCACTTGCCAGTAGTCAAGAACATATATATTGCCTCCATTGTACCTGGTATATCAGCAGAGCATTCTGATTTAGAGTATCTGCTGATGATGACTGGGTTTCAGCTGTCCAGTAAAGAATGGTGTAGGCGCCTGCCGCTTAGGGCATGCTGCGGTTATCTTTTATCTGCCTTCTATATCAGTTGTGATCAGGTCGAGAAGATAGCCGGTTCTGCTCTGAGTTAGAACTGCTCAAAGACTTCACTGACCAAGACCAGTAATTCCTTTCGTGTGTAGTGATGATTGAAAAGCTCTAAAATGCAAATAGGAATGGATCTGATTTCTGGCATTTGCACCAGCTTTCTCATTTTAAACTCTGTGTGTTTTAGATTCATCAATCTATGTTGTTGGCCAGGGACTTCAAAAAGAATCAATTACTTGGAAAACATGACTAAGCTTTAATTTAGAGATGTGGCATCATTACCGTCTCTAATAACTTGAAGAGTTTCCCTAAAACTGTGGTCTATTTTCTACAAATGCAGGCTTCGGAGCTTAAAAATAATTGCGAATTTAAAGTGCAGACAATTAACAGCAATAATTTCAGACTAATTGATGGTGATATCTTCAGGAATGAGAGAGAGGTAGCCAAGGAAAATCCTACTTGATCTTTACAGCAGGAGAAATCATGCATCTGCTGGGCCAAAAAACTGACTATAGTTGCCACAGGGGAAAGATACAAATTTTATCTGTTTTCTAGTCCTAAACCATTTTACAGATTCAGAGCCCTTTCATGGCCCTGCAGCACTGCCACACGGTTATATTACAGATCTTCTCAAGACTTTCCTTGGTGCCGTTTACAAGAATGATTCTGAAAAATACTCAGAACTTTGAGGTGTTAATAAGTATTAAACCTGAATTGACACTAATTCTTGAGGACACCAAACATCAATAAAAAACAGAGGCTTACATTGGACACGTATTTAACTATAATAGGACAGAGTAGTTCTCATGGGCTTATTCAGTGATTATTGCAGCCATGAAATTAAAAGATGCTTACTCCTTGGAAGGAAAATTATGACCAACTTAGCATATTATAAAGCAGATACATTACTTTGTCAACAAAGGTCCATCTAGTCAAGGCTATGGTTTTTCCAGTAGTCATGTATGGAGGTGAGAGTTGAACTATAAAGAATGCTAAGTGCTGAAGAATTGATGCTTTTGAACTGTGGTGTTGGAGAAGACTCTTGAGAGTCCCTTGGACTGCAAGGAGATCCAACCAGTCCATCTTAAAGGAGATCAGTCCTGGGTATTCATTGGAAGGACTGATGTTGAAACTGAAACTCCAATACTTTGGCCATCTAATGCAAAGAGCTGACTCATTTGAAAAGACCCTGATGCTGGGAAAGATTGAGGACAGGAGGAGAACAAGACGAAAGACGATGAGATGGTTGGATGGCATCACTGGCTCAATGGACATGGATTTGGGTAGACTCCAGCAGTTGGTGATGGACAGGGAGGCCTGGCGTCCTGCAGTTCATGGGGTCACAAGGAGTCGGACATGACTGAGCGACTGAACTGAACTGAAATGTATAATTGGAATAAAATCCATGAAAACTAGAAAAATCCCCACATTGTTCTTCATATGTACGGTGAAAGCGAAAGTGTCAGCTGCTCCATTATGTCTGACTCTTTGGGACCCTGTGGACTGTAGCTCTCTAGGCTCCTCTGTCCATGGGATTCTCCAGGCAAGCCATTTCCTTCTCCAGAGGAGTTTCCTGATCCAGGGATTGACCAGAATCTCCTGCCTTGCAGGCAGATTCTTTACCATCTGAGCCACCAGGGAAGCCACTCATATGTATGGAATTAGAGCTAAATGATGAAAAGTCCAGATGGAATCCTCCAAATTTCTTGCTCTAACAGCATAATGGAGAACGCAATGGCAACCCACTCCAGTACTCTTGCCTGGAAAATCCCATGAATGGAGGAGCCTGGTAGGCTGCAGTCCATGAGGTTGCTAAGAGTTGGACACTACTGAGTGACTTCACTTTCACTTTCATGCATTGGAGAAGGAAATGGCAACCCACTCCAGTGTTCTTGCCTGGAGAATCCCAGGGACGGGGGAGCCTGGTGGGCTGCCATCTATGGGGTAGCACAGAGTCGGACATGACTGAAGTGACTTAGCAGTAGCAGTAGCAGAACAGCATAATATATGGACAAAATAATTCATGCTCAGGAGAATTGCCAACGTTAGCTCCATCATCATTGGGGGATGATGAAACTTACCAAATCTCCATTAATAATATGTTAATTACATATCACTGGACTCCTATTTTATTGGCTGTTGCAATTAAGAATGAGTGAATATCTTTTCCAAGTTTATGGAAATGATTTTTTTCTTTAGATTAATAAATCTAGTCAATTATTTGGACAGATTTCCTAATATTGGCTTATTCTCACATTCCTGATATAAAATCTGCTAGTCTTGGTATCCCATTGTATTCGTGAAATGTTGGCTATTTCTGTATTCTATGATGATTTTTATATTGATATTCACAACCCAAGGTGAAGCAGCAGGATTAAACTAGTTTTCTAGAGTTCAGACAGGTTCTGGCAGCAACATAAAACTTGCTTCACAAAAAAAATTTTTTTTCCCCTTTTATATAATCTAGAATGGCTCAGATGAAGCTATCTCCTCTTCAAAAGTTTGGTAGAATTTGTTTTTAATCTGGGCCTACAGCTATTTTTTTTTATTGTAACTTTTTGACAATGTCCACTTATTCTTTTATTCAAGTTAGTATGTTTATGTTTTCTATTCTTCTGCAGTTTGTTATTAGTTAAGATCTATGTTCTTTTCTGTTTCACTCAAGTTTTAAAAGTTATTCAGAAAGAATAATTGGAGCAGGCAGTCGTTCCCTTCTCCAAAGGATCTTCCCAAGCCAGGGATTGAAGCCAGGTCTCCTGCACTGCAGGCAGATTCTTTACCATCTGAGCCACCAGGGAAGCCCATTAAGCTCTCTACATTTATAAGCCAAGAAGAGGATGTTGTCCTACTAGTCACATTTCAAGAACTCATTTTGTGAATAGTAGCTGACTTTATCCCCCAATTCCAAACTCCTCACTATATTCACTAAAATTCAGGCAAATCATCAGCAAAAATATTCTCATAAATTTTTCTAACAGCTCATTTTATTTATTTGCTGAACTTGGAGTCTTTTAAAAAATATGTTTTTATTTTGTATTGGAGTATAGCTGATTAACAATGTTGTAATAGATTCAGGTGAACAGCAAAAGGACCTAGCCATACATATACATGTATCCACACCCCGCTCCCACCCCACCAGCTTTCCTTCCATCCAGGCTGCCATATAGCATTGAGCAGAGTTCCATGTGTGATACAGTAGGTCCTTGTTGGTTACCCACTTTAAATATACCAGTGTGTACATGTCCATCTGGGCTTCCTTGGTGGTCCAGACAGTAAAAAAAATCTGCCCACAATGCAGGAGACTCAGGTTCACTGTCTTGCTTGGGAAGATTCCGTGGAGGAGGAAATGGCAACCAACTCCAGTACTATTGGAGAATTCCATGGACAGAGGAGCCTGGAGAGCTGGAGTCCATGGAATCACAGAATGTCAGACACAACTGAGTGACTAACAAGCGCATGCATGTCCATTCCAAATTCCCTAACTATCCCGTCCCTCCATCCTTTTGCTCAGCAGCCATAATTTGGTTCTCTAAGTCTGTGAGTCTGTTTCTAAGTAAGTAATGAATTTGGAGTCCATTTTTTTTACTGGACAACTTTGGCAATCTGGTGAAGGCTATGATCTCCTCAGAATAATGTTTTTAAACAAATAAAATAAAAACATATGAATTTCAAAGGAATCCAGATAGATTCAAATATGTGTATTTATATTTTTAATGTGACTTAGTAATTTACTGACCTAATAATGACATCACTATCACAGTAATGATTTGTGGTTTCTGAAGGTGAAAAACTATAATGTTTTTGTGACTGTACTTGCATTCAAACCAGAAGGAAAGCTAGACTTGCATCAAAAACTACTGAAAATATAAATATTTGGTATCCACACACATTCATAGATATTTTATTTTTTATTTCTTTAAATTTTTAAAAAGTCTTTATTGAATTTGTTAAAATATTACTTCTGTTTTATGTTTTGTTTTTTTTTGACTGAGAGGCCTATGGAATCTTAGCTCCCTGACCAGGGACTGAACCCTCACCCCATGAATTGGAAGTGTGGAGTCTTAACCACTAGACCATCAGGGAAGTCTCCATAGGCCATTTTATTTAAAAAAACTAAAATTATTTAACTGCAGGATAATTGCTTTACAATGTTGCATTGATTTCTGTCATACATCAACATGAATCAGCCATAGGTATATATATGTCTCCTCCTTCTTGAACCTCCCTCCCACCTCCCACCCCATCCCACCCCCCTAGGTTGTCACAGAGCACTAAACTGAGCTCCTTGCATCATATAGCAAATTCCCAATACTTGTTTTTCATATGGTAATGTCAGTCAGTCAGTTCAGTCACTCATTTTTAACTGACTCTTTGTGACCCCACTGATTGCAGCAGGCCAGTCCCCCCGTCTATCACCACCTCCCAGAGATTGCTCAAGCTGATGTCCATTGAGTCGGTGATGCCACTGAACCATCTCACCCTCTGTCATACCGTTCTCCTCCTTCCTTTGATCTTTTCCAGCATCAGAATCTTTTCCTAGGAGTCAGTCCTTCGCATCAGGTGGCCAAAGTATTGGAGCTTCAGCTTCAGGATCAGTCCTTCCAGTTAACATTCAGGACTGATTTCCTTTAAAACTGACTTGTTTGATCTCCTTACAGTCCAAGGGACTCTCAAGATTCTTCTCCAATACCACAGTTCTAAAGCATCACTTCTTCGGTGCTCAGTTTTCTTTATGGTTTAGCTCTCACATCCCTGCATGACCACTGGAAAAACCATAGCTTTGACTAGATGGCCCTTTGTTGGCAAAGTAAAGTCTCTGCTTTTTAATGTGCTGTCTAGGTTTGTCATAGTTTTTCTTCAAAGGAGCAAGAGTCTTTTAATTTCATGACTGCAGTCACCAGCTGTGGCGATTTTGGAGCCCCCTCCCCCCCCGCCCCAAATAAAGTCTCTCACTATTCCATTGTTTCCCTATTTGCCATAAAGTGATGGGACTGGATGCCATGATCTTCGCTTTTTGAATGTTGAGATATAAGCCAGCTTTTTCAATCTCCTCTTTCACTTTCATCAAGGGGCTCTTTAGTTCTTTGCTTTCTTCCATAAGGGGGGTGTCATCTGTGTATCTAAGGTTATTGATATTTTTCCTGGCAATAGTGATTCCAGCTTGCGCTTCATCCAGCCCAGTATTTCTCATGATGTACTCTTCATTTAAGTAAAATAAGCAGGGTGACTATATACAGCCCTGATGTACTCCTTTCCCAATTAGGAACTAGTTTGTTGTTCCTTGTCCAGTTCTAACTGTTGCTTCTTGACCTGCATGCATATTTCTCAAGAGGCAGGTCAGGTGGTCTGGTATTCCCATCTCTTGAAGAATTTTCCACAGTTTGTTGTGATTGACACAGTCAAAGGCTTTGGCATAGTCAATGAAGCAAAAGTAGATGTTTTTTCTGGAACTCTCTTGCTTTTTTGTTGATCCAATGAATCTTGCCAATTTGATCTCTGGTTCTTCTGCCTTTTCTAAATCCAGCTTGAACATCTGGAATTTCTCAGTTCATGCACAGTTGCAGCCTGGCTTGGAGAATTTTGAACGTTACATTGGTAGCGTGTGTTGCTCTGCTCTGTCGCTTCCGTCGTGTCCGACTCTGTGCGACCCCGGAGACGGCAGCCCACCAGGCTCCCCCGTCCCTGGGATTCTCCAGGCAAGAACACTGGCATGGGTTGCCATTTCCTTCTCCAATGCATGAAAGTGAAAAGTGAAAGTGAAGTCGCTCAGTCGTGTCCGACTCCTAGCGACATGGACTGCAGCCTACCAGGCTCCTCTGTCCATGGGATTTTCCAGGCAAGAGTACTGGAGTGGGTTGCCATTGAGATGAGTGCAATTGTGCAGTAGTTTGAACATTCTTTGGCATTGCTTTTCTTTGGGGTTGGAATGAAAACTGACATTTTCCAGTCTTGTGGTCACTGCTGAATTTTCCAAATTTGCTGGCATATTGACTGCAGTACTTTAACAGCATCATCTTTTAAGATTTGAAATAGCTCAGCTGGAATTTCTTCACTTCCACTAGCTTTGTTCATAGTGATGCTTCTTAAGGCCCTTTCACTTTATACTCTTGGATATCTGGCTCTAGGTGAGTGATCACCATTGTTGGTATCTGGATCATCTTTGCATGAAATGTTCCCTTGGCATCTCTAATTTCCTTGGAGAGATCTCTAGTCTTTCCCATTCTTTTGTTTTCCTCTATTTCTTTGCATTAATCATTGGAGAAATGCTGATAAAATGAGAATATCCTTCACACTCATTAGGATGCTTATAGTGAAAAATCTAGAAAATAACAAATGTTGCAGAGAATAGAACTTTGAAACCTCATACATTCATGTAAGAATGTAAAATGATACAGCTGCTAGGCAAAACAGTTTGGTGGCTCCTGAAAAAGTTAAATATGTTGCTAATGAGGAGAGGGGTGAGGGAGAGATGGACTGAGAGTTTAGGGTCAGTAGATGCAAACTATTCCACATGGAATGGTTGGACTACAGTGTCCTACTGTATAGCACAGGGAATCATATTCAATGTCCTGGGATAAACTATAATGGAAAACAATATAAAAAAGAACGTATATAATTGGTGACACAGTAGTAAGGAATCTGCCTGCTAATATAGGAGATGCAGGAGACACAGGTTTGATCTGTAGGTCAGGAAGGTCCCCTGGAGGAGGAAATGGTAACCCACTCCAGTATTCTTGCCTGGAGAATTCCATGGACTGAGGAGCTTGGTGGACTACACAGTCCATGGAGTTGCAGCATTGGAAAAGACTGAACAACTGAGCACAGCACATAAGTGAGTCACTTCGCTGCTGAACAGAAGTTAACACAATACTGTAAATCAACTATATATATATATATATATAGAA
Source organism: Neotragus moschatus (assembly GCA_006410615.1). Classification (NCBI taxonomy): domain Eukaryota; kingdom Metazoa; phylum Chordata; class Mammalia; order Artiodactyla; family Bovidae; genus Neotragus; species Neotragus moschatus. Next base: position 1,334,495 of record SJYA01000900.1, on the reverse strand, counting down.
AGCTTCATACAGGAATTACCATATGATACAGTAATTCCACTTTCAGACATATTCTGAAAATAGGGACACAGATAGTTGTATGCTAATATTTGTTGCAGAATATTCACAATACCAAAGGTATTTTGGAATACCTTTGGAATTTTACCCAGCTAGAAAAAGGAATGAAGATCCAAAACATGCTACAACATGAAAACTTTATGCTGAGTGAGAGAAGCCAGTCATAAAAGAACAAACTTTATATGATTTTACTTGTATGAAGTATCTAGAGTAAATCAATTAATAAAGCCAAAAAGTAGATTAGAGGTTCCAGGAAGTTGGCAGAGGGAGAATAGAGAGTTACAGCTGAGGGGGTACAGTTTTTGTTTGGGGTGACAGAGGTTTTGGAAATAGTGGTGATGGTTGTACAATATTCTAAATATAACAATACCACACAGAATCATACACTTAAAATGTTAAAGTGGAAAATGTTGCATCATATATTTTACTACGATAAAAAGATATTTTAAATAAATATTTTAAAAGATATTTTAAATAAATATATAAATTTAAAACTTTGGAACCGCACACCATAAAAGCATACAGCATGGGAAGGACTAGAAGTAGACATAGCAAGCCAAATTTATTATTTTATTTGAAATAAAGAGAGTGATATTATAAAATCAGTATGTTAAAATTTGTTATCAATGGTGAAGTACAAGCTGGAATCAAGATTGCAGGGAGAAATATCAATAACCTCAGATATGCAGATGACATCACCCTTATGGCAGAAGGGAAGAAGAACTAAAGAGCCTATTGATGAAAGTGAAAGAGGAGAGTGAAAAAGTTGGCTTAAAATTCAACATGGAAAAAATGAAGATCATGACATCTAAAAAATGATCTGATATGTCCCGTAGTCCCATCACTTCGTGGCAAACAGATGGGGAAACAATGGAAACAGTGAGAGACTTTATTTTCTTGGGCTACAAAATCACTACAGATGGTGACTGCTGCTGCTGCTGACTGCAACCATGAAATTAAAAGACACTTGCTCCTTAGATGAAAAGCTATGACCAACCTAGACAGCACATTAAAAAGCAGAGATATTACCTTGCCAACAAAGGTTCATCTAGCCAAAGGTATGGTTTTTCCAGGAGCCATGTATGAATATGAGAGTTGGACCATAAAGAAAGTTGAGTACCAAAAAACTGATGCTGTTGAACTGTGGTGTTGGGGTCGCAAAGAGTTGGACATGACTGAGTGAATTGAACTGAACTGTGATGTTGGAGAAAACTCTTGAGTGTCCCTTGGGCTGCAGGGAGATCAAACAAGTCAAACACAAAGGAAATCAGTCCTGAATATTCATTGGAAGGACCGATGCTAAAGTTGAAACTCCAATATTTGGGCCACCTGATGCAAAGTGCTGACTCTTTGGAAAAGACCCTTATGATGGGCAAGATTGAAGGCAGGAGGAAAAGTGGATGATGAATGATGAGATGGTTGGATGGCATTGCCTACTTGATGGACATGAATTTGAGCAAGCTCAAGTATTGGTGATGGACTGGGAAGCTTGGCATGCTGTAGTCCATGGGGTCACAAAGAGTTGGACATGACTGAGTTTCTGAACTGAACTGAGTAGACAGCAAAGGAGGGGAAAATCTATAAGAAAGCATGAGAAATAGAAAAAGAGAAATGAGAAGATAGAAAATTAATTTGAATTTAATTACAATAAGTGTAAAGATGTTTACTTGATCATGATTTTCAGATTCTAATATTAAAGCATTGAATATCAGAGATTTGTTTTCTACAGGACACAATTAAAGAAAAATAGATACTGAAAATGAACAGATGGAAAATACATAATAAATATGAAGTGAAGTGAATATATATATAAATGTGAAGAATTAGAGATTTTTAACATGGAAAAAACATGTTAAAAACATGGAAAAAATAAAATTCAAGGTAAAAACCTGCATGAGTTACAAAATAGTTTAATAACAACAATAATAATAATTTAAAGAACATGGAAGCAAATATAACTATCAACACTGTTTCAAGCTAAATGCAGCTATAAATGAAAGAAATTAACTGTTGTGAATGTACATTTATAATCTATTTCAGATTGATTCATAATGAACATGAATATAGAGATACAATATCATTAACATGATTCATCTAATGAAAGTTAGGTGAATCTGATCTAATAGATCAATTATCTAATTCATCCAATGATATTCTAATGAATATCATAAACATGATGTCATAAGCAGCATCAAAAGTCTTCCAAGTAAACATGACTATTCACAAAAATAGATCTTGTATTAGGCCAATTAAATCTTATCCTAGGCTAACTATCATGTAAATATACTGCTTACTCAAATTCAATAAAATAAAATATCAATATGAAAAATTGCCTTTAACATAGCTCATAAAGCTGAAAAATATTCTGTTAAGTAATCTTTGAATTAAGAGGAAATTACAAAGGATATCTCAGGACTCTGTGCTGAACAACAATATAAGAACTATTTGTCAATGCTGTGGAATGTACCTAAATCAACAAGCAGAAAATAAATAGCTTTGAATTCATTTAAAAAACAGAAAAATTGAAATAAAACTAGGAAAGGACAACTAATTTTTATTTTTAAGAATATAGAAAATGTGTTATCTCAATTAAATTGAAATAGACAAGAGAACTTGGCAAACCAGACATCTAGAGAAATCCCATCAGTCCAGAATACATAACAATGTGGAAAAACTAGTCTTCAGAATTATTTTAAGTTCATGACCCACCTGTCAGTGAAAGAAAAACCTTCAGACGCGAAAAATGGTGGGAAAGTACACATTCTGAGAGGGAAAAAAAAAAGTACTGAAAATAGAGCTTTGGGGCATTTGCAATCTGTTTTAAATTAGAGCTTAAGTTTTAAAGTACTGTGTGTATGCAGGATAAGGTAACTAGTTTGGGCCTCTACAAGGCTAGATTAGAGATTGGAGCCAATCCATAAGTCAGGACCCTTGAAAAGAAATCGGTTAAAGGGCAAACAAGAAAATAATATATGCTCAGCAAAAGGTTAAAGTTAGGAGACCTTATCTCTCAACCATGAACTGANTAAAGTACTGTGTGTATGCAGGATAAGGTAACTAGTTTGGGCCTCTACAAGGCTAGATTAGAGATTGGAGCCAATCCATAAGTCAGGACCCTTGAAAAGAAATCGGTTAAAGGGCAAACAAGAAAATAATATATGCTCAGCAAAAGGTTAAAGTTAGGAGACCTTATCTCTCAACCATGAACTGAATGAAAGGAGAATGTGGAGGTTTTCTGGTTCTGAGAATTTCTAATAATATACTTGTGTATGTGTATATTTGGGATTATGCAGTACTACCCACAGAGCTTTGCATAGTCAATAAAGCAGAAATAGATGTTTTTCTGGAACTCTCTTGCTTTTTCCATCATCTAAGGGATGTNCAGAATATTTGGGGAGAAGAATAAATTCAGAGAATTGACACTTGCTGAGGTCAAGACTTAGACAAGACTATGTGATATTAGCTAAAAAAAGACATCTAAATGGAACAGAATAGAGAGCCCATAAATAGACCCACATAAGTATGTATATCAATTGTCCTTTAACAAAAGAAATACAATGGAACAGTCTTTACCACAAGCAGTGCTAGAACAATCAGACATCCATATGCAAATAGTAAAACTAGGCACATACCTTATATCATTTACAAATATTAATTTAAAGCACATCATAGACAAAATGTAACCCAAAAGCTACAAAATTCAAAGTAGATAACATAGGAGAGAATCCAGATGATCTTGGGAATGGCGATCACTTTTTAGATAAAAACACCACAGGCAAAACNAGACATCCATATGCAAATAGTAAAACTAGGCACATACCTTATATCATTTACAAATATTAATTTAAAGCACATCATAGACAAAATGTAACCCAAAAGCTACAAAATTCAAAGTAGATAACATAGGAGAGAATCCAGATGATCTTGGGAATGGCGATCACTTTTTAGATAAAAACACCACAGGCAAAACCTATGAAATAATTAATTGACAATCTTGACTTCATTAAAATAAAAAATTTCTGCTTTGCAAAAGACACTGTCAAGAGAAGGAAAAGACAAGCCAGAGATAGGGAGAAAATATTTGCAGAAGTCATATCTAATAAAAAAAATCTTCCAGAATATATAAAAAATCATAATTCTAAACCAAAAGTAGATAAGAAACCTGCATAAGAACTGGTCAAAAATTTAAATATACACTCCACAGAAGCAGGAAGACGGGGGCCAAGTTGTATTCTTCTGGCATCAGATCCCCAATCCAAGTGCAGAATAAGGCCCTGGATGATTCTGATACCCCGGAATGAAGTAGCTATAATTCTTGGTTTAAATAAGAGTTCTGTCTCCAGCAGTGTGTGAATAAGAAAATGGATTCATTTGCCACTGGTAGTTATATTGTAACCCCCAAGAAAGGAGCTCTAGGGAAGACCTTCAAGGTCAACACAATACAGAAGTAAATAACCTGAGTCCTTGGTGATGGGCTGGAACACTCTCTCCTTCAGATGCCTAGGTAGATGAGATAATTTCCTTATAGTCAGCACTAGTTTGAGATAAGAATTTTTATAGTCAAAAGCTTCCTAATTAATATATTTCCCCCAAATATTGTTAATATGCACATATTTCCAGGTACCAGTTCATGCTGAATGTAACAAAGCATGATGTTTCCTAAGCCTTAGGAATGTTAATAATTAATGAGTAACTCTTTTTATCTGTGGAAACTTCATTCAGTATAGAACAGTAACATAAATGAGAACATATTATATTTTGCAATCATCTAGAATTATTGATTAAACTAACCCTATCCAACAGAAAGCATAAGTAAGAAATTAGTTCTGTACATTGCTTAAAAAGTCCTTAGTTTTTCTCTATCTTCTTTTCAAAGAAAACTCAACTCATTTTCAGTGTTACCACCCAAACTAAGATGGAAATGTCGCATATTTAACATAAATAGGTTTTCCATTTTACCAGGAACAGAAATTTCATGCAAAGTAGACAGCATTTTCATGGTTTACCAAATCTCAGCCATTAGAAATCTACTTTGGAAAGGAAAATTTCCAAGTTAACTAGGATCTTATATCCAAAGCATATAAGAGGAAGACAATCTTATCTCTCTAGGGAGATTTTCTTCTTCTATGGCCTATCCTGGCTTCAATGATGTTCCAAGTAGACAACATTCTCAGGTCACATCTGAGTAGATTAGAATTTTGGAAGCTGGAAGCAAACTTCAAGTAGGAAACTACTGGCCCCATTTGCTCCTTCCTTATAAACCTCCCACTTTTATTAGGGTGACTGACTAGGCTGAATTGTGTCTCATGCCAAAAGGTATACCCAAGAGCAAACCTCTGGTATCTGTAAATGTGTTCTTATTTGGGAAAGGGCTCTATGCAAATGTAGAATTCGAGTGGAATCTAAATATTATGAGTGGTTGTCCTTAGGAGAGAGAGGAGGAATCAACATACAGAAAGAAGAAGGCCATGAGCAGCAGGAGGCAGGGATAGGGGTTACTACTACCATTAAAGGACTATCAGGGGGTATCAGAATGTGGAAGAGCCAAGAAAGAATTCTGTAGAGCCTTCAAAGAGAGTGTATTCCTATTGATCCCTTCATTTCAGATTTCTAGACTCCGGAACTGTGAGGAATAAATTTATGTTTTTTGAAGGCACCAAATTTGTGATACTTTCGTACAGCAGTCCTTGAAAACTAGTACAGATGTTTCTACTATTGAAAAAATAATTAATGAACATTTTTAGTTAAAACAATGAAATTTTATGTGAAAAGCTTCATGAATTTCTACTAACTGCATATATTCCTATAACACTCCCAGATCAAGAAACAGACACAATCAACTCCACAGAAGAGAGCCTCAAGCTACTCTTAGTTACAACTTCACAGTCTCCCACTTTTTTGTATTTATATGTACAAACTCATAGAGAACATAAATTTAGTTTCTTTCATTCACATCCAGCTTGCAAGATTCATCTATATGTTTACATATAATTGTAGCTCATTTATTCTCACTGCTATACTGTACAGCCATGGAAGCCTGTCTTTTGGCAGTAGGGTGAATGAGCTGTGCAGTATTCAGTTGTTTTATTTTTCTTGCATAATCTTAAATGTCCCCTTCTTCCTTTTTCTTTAGCCATTCAGCTTCTCTAGGGCATTTTCCCATTCTTTGTTTCTCTCCTCTTTCAAAAGCAATCCTCATGAGACTGACTTCTCAAACTCTGTGTATTTCAACTTCCTTCCTTCCTTGCTGTGATCTGCTAGGATTCTTGTTCAATATTTTAACATTTAGCATGACTATTTTTTCTTCATAAAGTAATTTTAGTCAAGTCTTAAATCCTCATTCCATAATTAAGTCTTTCATAAAATTTCTCCAGGAAGCTCTCATGCTAATGTCAGGACCACCACGAATCTCCATAAGGGGATAGAGCAGAGTTGATTCTCTTCATTGCTTACAGTTTCACTTCCTTTAATATTCTTTGTAATAAACCAGTAATCTACTGAGTACACACACCTTCTGAGTTTTGTGAGCCAATCTAGAAAATTAATCTAATTGAAGCAGGGGTTTGTTGGAATCTCCAATTTATAGCCAATAAGTCAAAAGCACATATGACAACCTGAGCTTAAAACTGGCATCTGAAGTGGGGGTATTCTTGTGGGACTGAGCCCTTAACCTATGAAATCTGATGCCATCTTCAGGAAGGTAAAGTCAGAGTTGAGATAATTGCTTGGTGAGGTTGGGAAGACTCCCAAACATCCGAACTGGGGGTCAGAATCAATAAATACACATCTACAAGATGGCTCATAGTACTATTGTTTGTAGCTGCAAGATATCAGAAACAAATGAACATATACACAAAACCTGTTGGATCAACTCTGGTACATTCAGACAATGGAGGACTAAAAAGGTGTGAAAAACAATTGGAAATAATTTCACAATTGGGTGCAGTGATTTCTTACATATGATAAAAGCATTGTGCAAATGATCCTTCCTATAAGGAATATGGAAAATTTAATATGCACATGTTTATTTTTTCAAAAGTAAAATTAGGAGGAAAAATGCAGAGATGAATAAGATTGATAATTTATAAGAAGAAATTCAAAATGAGATGGAAGTTATGGGAGTGAAGGATATATTCTCAGTATGCTTTTTGTGTAATTTTGACATTTGAAATGATGTTAATATTTTGCATTAAACATACAAAATAAAGGCTGGGGAAAAAATCTAAAACAGACTCATTAAGGAAGAAATCTCACTTTTTGAAATGAATAAACTTGCTAAAGGGAAAGAAAGAGAACTTACCAAAGTAACTTTGGAACACAGTAGTATTTTGACCTTGTGCTCTGATACAGTCATATGTTAAAAAACATATTAAAAAGTAGAGACATTACTTTGCCAACAAAGGTCCATGTAGTCAAAGCTATGGTTTTTCCAGTAGTCATGTATGTCTGTGAGAGTTGGACTATAAAGAAAGCTGAGTGCCGAATAACTGATGCTTTTGAACTGTGGTCTTGGAGAAGACTCTTTTTCTTTTTGCAGAAGACTCTTGAGAGTCCCTTGGACTGCAAGGAGATCCAACCAGTCAATCCTAAAGGAAATAGGTCTTGAATATTCTTTGGAAAGACTGTTGCTGAAGCTGAAACTGAAACTCCAATTCTTTGTCCACCTGATGCGAAGAAATGACTCATTGAAAAAGACCTTGATTGAGGGGTCTTTTGATTTGAGGGTGGGAGAAGGGGATGATATAGGATGAGATAGTTGGATGGCATCATTGACTCAATTGACTTGAGTCTGACCAAACTCTGGAAGTTGGTGATGGACTGGGAAGCCTGGCTTCCTACAGTCCATAGGGTCGCAAAGAGTTGGACTCAACTGAGCGACTGAACTGAACTGAAAGAAAACAAAGGAAAGTGAAGATGCTCAGTCGTGTCCAACTCTTTGCGACTCCATGGACTGTAGCCTACCAGGTTCCTCTGTCCATGGGATTTTCCAGGCAAGAGTACTTGAGGGGTTGCCTTCCCTTCTCTAGGGGATCTTCCCCACCCAGGGATTGAACCTGGGTCTCCTGAATTGCAGGCAAGACGCCTTACCGTCTGAGGCACCAGGGAAGCTGAACTGAACTGACAGTCATACATGAGCTGCAGTAAAGTACTTAGCTATAGTTACTAGTGTCTTCTTCCTCCCTTCCTGCTTCCTTTCCTCCCTCCTTCTCTCTCCTTCTTTCTTTTCTCCCTTGATTCCTTCTTTCTTGTTTCATTCTTTCTTTCCCTCTCTCTCTTCCTTTTTTCCCCCTTCCTCTTCCTTCTAGAAGTGAAATGAGTTAACAAGTCTGAAGCTAACTTCAGTGTATATTAGAAAGAAGGAAGTGAAAGTAGCTCAGTTGTGTCCAACTCTTTGCGACCTCATGGACTATAGCCTGCCAGGCTCCTCCATCCATGGGATTTTCCAGGCAAGATTACAAGAGTGGGTTGCCGTTTCCTTCTCCAGGGGATTTTCCTGACCCAGGAATTAAACCCAGGTTTCCTGTATTGCAGGCAGACTCTATTGCCTGAGACACCAGGGAAATACTCAGTGAAAATTCAGTTCAGCACAGTCCAGTCGCTCAGCTATGTCTGGCTCTTTGTGACCCCGTGGATGACAGCCTTCCCTGTCCATCACCAACTCTCTGAGCCTTCTAAAACTCATGTCCATCAAGTCAGTGATATCATCCAACCATCTCATTCTCTGTCGTCCCCTTCTCCTACCACCTTTAATCTTTCTGAGCATCAGGATCTTTCCCAGTGAGTCAGTTCTTTGCATCAGGTGGCCAAAGTATTGGAGTTTCAGCTTCAGCATCAGTCCTTCCAATGAATATTCAGGACTGATTTCCTTTAGGATGGACTGGTTGGATCTCCTTGCAGTCCAAGGGACTCTTCAAGATTCTTCTCCAACTCCACAGTTCAAAAGCATTAATTTTTTGGTGCTCAGCTTTCTTTTTGATCCAACTCTCACATCCATATATGACTACTGGAAAAACCATCGCTTTGACTAAATGGACCTTTGTTGGTAAAGTAATGTCTCTGCTTTTAATATATTTTTTAGGTTGGTCATAGCTTTTCTTCCAAGGAACAAGTGTCTTTTAATTTCATGGCCTCAGTCACCATCAGCAGTGATTTTGGAGCCCCCAAAATAAAGTCTTTCAGTACTGGATTGGGTAGTCTTTCCCTTCTCCAGGGGAGCTTCCCAACCCAGGTATCGAGCCCAGGTCTCCCACACTACAGGTGGATTCTTTACTAGCTGAGCAAAAAGGGAAGCCCTAGAATACTGGAGTGGGTAGCCTTTCCCTTCTGCAGGGGATCTTCCCAACTCAGGGAATGAACCCAAGTNAACTGAAAGAAAACAAAGGAAAGTGAAGATGCTCAGTCGTGTCCAACTCTTTGCGACTCCATGGACTGTAGCCTACCAGGTTCCTCTGTCCATGGGATTTTCCAGGCAAGAGTACTTGAGGGGTTGCCTTCCCTTCTCTAGGGGATCTTCCCCACCCAGGGATTGAACCTGGGTCTCCTGAATTGCAGGCAAGACGCCTTACCGTCTGAGGCACCAGGGAAGCTGAACTGAACTGACAGTCATACATGAGCTGCAGTAAAGTACTTAGCTATAGTTACTAGTGTCTTCTTCCTCCCTTCCTGCTTCCTTTCCTCCCTCCTTCTCTCTCCTTCTTTCTTTTCTCCCTTGATTCCTTCTTTCTTGTTTCATTCTTTCTTTCCCTCTCTCTCTTCCTTTTTTCCCCCTTCCTCTTCCTTCTAGAAGTGAAATGAGTTAACAAGTCTGAAGCTAACTTCAGTGTATATTAGAAAGAAGGAAGTGAAAGTAGCTCAGTTGTGTCCAACTCTTTGCGACCTCATGGACTATAGCCTGCCAGGCTCCTCCATCCATGGGATTTTCCAGGCAAGATTACAAGAGTGGGTTGCCGTTTCCTTCTCCAGGGGATTTTCCTGACCCAGGAATTAAACCCAGGTTTCCTGTATTGCAGGCAGACTCTATTGCCTGAGACACCAGGGAAATACTCAGTGAAAATTCAGTTCAGCACAGTCCAGTCGCTCAGCTATGTCTGGCTCTTTGTGACCCCGTGGATGACAGCCTTCCCTGTCCATCACCAACTCTCTGAGCCTTCTAAAACTCATGTCCATCAAGTCAGTGATATCATCCAACCATCTCATTCTCTGTCGTCCCCTTCTCCTACCACCTTTAATCTTTCTGAGCATCAGGATCTTTCCCAGTGAGTCAGTTCTTTGCATCAGGTGGCCAAAGTATTGGAGTTTCAGCTTCAGCATCAGTCCTTCCAATGAATATTCAGGACTGATTTCCTTTAGGATGGACTGGTTGGATCTCCTTGCAGTCCAAGGGACTCTTCAAGATTCTTCTCCAACTCCACAGTTCAAAAGCATTAATTTTTTGGTGCTCAGCTTTCTTTTTGATCCAACTCTCACATCCATATATGACTACTGGAAAAACCATCGCTTTGACTAAATGGACCTTTGTTGGTAAAGTAATGTCTCTGCTTTTAATATATTTTTTAGGTTGGTCATAGCTTTTCTTCCAAGGAACAAGTGTCTTTTAATTTCATGGCCTCAGTCACCATCAGCAGTGATTTTGGAGCCCCCAAAATAAAGTCTTTCAGTACTGGATTGGGTAGTCTTTCCCTTCTCCAGGGGAGCTTCCCAACCCAGGTATCGAGCCCAGGTCTCCCACACTACAGGTGGATTCTTTACTAGCTGAGCAAAAAGGGAAGCCCTAGAATACTGGAGTGGGTAGCCTTTCCCTTCTGCAGGGGATCTTCCCAACTCAGGGAATGAACCCAAGTCTCCCACATTGCAGGTGGATTCTATGAGCTACCAGGAAAGCCCTCAGTGTATATTAGGACTGAATAAATGACTATATAAACTGAACAAAGCAAGATCCATGTTTTTCACGATTAAAGAGAGAATTTGCAACATGGCAAAAAGGAAGGCTGTAGTTTTGAATTGCAATTAGAGACATAGACATAGACACATCATACATTACAAGTAGTGAGATACATAGAGGCAGAGAGAGAAAGAAGTACGTAGGTGGGTGTAATGTATATATCCAACCAAATCTGCATTTTCAAATATCCTTTTTTTCCCTCAAATAAGTGAAGATTTCTTGGATAAATAGTGAACCCAAGGCTGGATGAGGAAAAGACAAAGCAAGTCTGAAATATTTCGGTTTGTGAGAACGTAAGGAAACATGAAGAACGGGGCCACATCAAAAGGACGCAGGAGGAAATTTGAAGTTCTTCCTTGACAAATCTAGAAAAAATGAAGGCATTAAAATAAATAAGAGAAATAATATAATAATAATATTTTTTTGAGTGTGTGTGTGTGTGTGAAGAACTATCAATGCTTCAGGGAATTCAATTAAAATACAAAGAGCAATTTTGTTTAGAGGCTTATCCACCAATGACATCTTTATAGTCAATAGTCTCCAAGCTGTTTTTGGCCTAGGGTTGAGGGTGGGAGAAACCACTGCAAGGGAAGGAAAGTACCTTAGCCACTCAGTTTGTGTATGGGATTAAAATCTCATTGAAAAGTGACATCACCTGAGACATAGTCAAAATCTCTAAGATTTTAGTTATATTCAATAACACAGTTAAAAACACTGCAAAAAAGAAACAGATCTTGAGTAATTTCATTACTAGGCTACCTTTTTGGGATATCCATTTCTCACCACGCCAAGCCTGTCATGCAATTCTAAGAAGTTTTTCTTTCTCCTAACACTTTAATAGCTTCAGTATCCTCAAAGAGGCTTGCTTAAGCTTGCTGTTTCCAAGAATTAGGATAAATGAGTGTCCACAGGGATAGAGGATGGTGGTTGTCATACCAAAAATATACAGCAGTTTGCTTTTAGGCATAATACCAGTTGATATTTGTATGGCAATGCCTACAAAATACAGGATAAAGAGGATGATAAAAGACACCAAGATCTTCATTGCTTTGATATGTGCTTCCGTACTGGGGTCTCTGAATCCTGTGGCATTCAATTGCATCCTCCTGTTGTGCTTCCAAAGGGAAGTGATTAATAAGAAACATGTAACCAGACACAGTATAAAGACAAGAAGTGTTCCAATATTGAGCAAAATCTGATTTATAAAGTTTTCACTTTTCTGCATGGTGATCAACCCGGTTGTGTTTCTGTTCTTCATAATATTATTAATAAAAGGCATTGTAATGTTTGGAAAAGTAAATAACCATGAAATGGGCAAACATCCCATTAGAAGAAGAAGAATCTTGGTGATGTGACCCTTCAGCCAGAGAAAAATGCAGTGGGAAAAGTTGGCTATCTTCAGGAAGTAGAAGATGCTGAGGCTGGTGGCAAACCAGACACTTGACTGATTCACAATTATCCATAAGTAAACAGTATATTGCATTAGATTACCAGACAAATACATATCTGGAGAAAACACTCTCACATACGCATCTGTAGTTATTATCCATATCAGGCAAAATCTGGAAGAGGCTAAGCCAGTGAGAATAAGGCTGAGTGTAGAGATCTTCTTATTTTTCACACAGTTAATGCAGCTTACTAGTCCAATAAACCCATTCCCTAAAACCCCCAATACTGACTCACTAACTGCTACAAAAAGGAGGAGGCCTTCTACTATACTCAGCATGTCTGCCAATCCTTAATCATGTTCCTGTTTCATTAATTTTCAATTACCTGCTGCAGAAAAAGGCTGATATTGCTGCTTTGTGGTAGAATGATTTTCTTCTCTTTCGTTTCATAAAGACTTAAAAGCACACCAATTGCTGCCTTGACATGGAATCCAAAACAGATTGACAGAGATCCCTCCAGTTATGTCTATAGAATTTAACTAGTCATTGTAGGTCCTGACCTAATGCTTACCCACAATTTGTTAAGATGCAAATAAATGTTTCTGTTTCCTGAAATCTACTTGTCCTCCTGAGACTATTTTGCGTAGTTACCATGGATTGTGCAGTAGGAATGCCAAACACATACCTACAGAAAACAGAGCAGAATAGATCATTGGAATTTATCATTTTTAGTGTCCCCTTTGTTGCCATTTATATTGTGTTAATAATGACAGTTTAGCTATATAGAGCAAAAACAGTGTGTAGATGAGATGGATGAATTTAGCCGTTGTAGAACAAGTTGCTTCTTTGAAAACATCAGTAAAGTTGATCAGCATGACCAAATGTCATGCTACCTAACAGGCTTCCCAGGTGGCTTAGTGATAAAAAATGTACCTAGCAATGCAGGAGACTCAGAATACATGGGCTTAACCCCTGGGCTGTGAAGATCCCTTGGTTGTGAAGAAGGAAATGGATGCCCACGCCAGTATTCTTGCCTGGAGAAATCCATGGACAGCTGACCCTGGCGGGTTTCAGTCCACGGGGACACAAAGAGTCAGACTTAACAACTGAACACACACTTAAGTGTGCTAAGAAGAAGAAGAAGAAGAAGAAGAAAAAAAAGGCCAGAAGTGAAATGTGGTATCATAACTGGTCCTATGGACTTTTAAAGGAATATTATGAGCAATTTATATCCCCATTTTGAAAAATTAGATAAAATCTATCAATTCTTTGAAAAACACCAGTTGTCAAAACTTACACAAGAAGAAATAGAAATGCAAATAGGCTTAAAATTGCTATTAAAATGAAGGGTTAATCAATAAACTTCCAAATCAGAAAACAACAGGCCCAGCTGGAGTCACTGGTAAATCATCAAAAGCCTTAAAGAAATATTATAGTAATTCTCTCCAGTATCTTTCAAAGGATAGAAGCAGAAGGAATGATTTCCAACTCATTCTAAGCTCAGTATTGCCCTAATACCAAAATCAGACATAGACATTACTAGAAGATAAAACTACAGACCAATATCTCTCATGACCACAGATGTGAAAATTCTCAATGCAATATTAACAACACCAATCCAAAAATGTATAAAAAAATATATGGCACAAACCAGTGGTATTTAGGCTGGGTATACAAATCTGGTTCAACATTTGAAAATAAAACTGGCCCAGTTTTTAACTAGGTTGAGCATCATGAATTGTTTTTATACTCTGGATAATAGTTGTTTATGTCTTTTGCAAAGATTTTACCCAGTCTGTGGCTTGTCTTTTGCAAAGACAAAAGACAAGCTTGACTTTTGTCTCTTGCAAAGCAGAGAGAAAAAAAAAAAAGTAGACCCAGTTGCCATTGTCCATTATCTTGTAACCCCCAAGGAGAGGAGGTCTAGTATGAAGGCCAGCAAAATAGAGGTAAATATCCTGGGTCCTTGGTCATGGACTGGAACCTTCTTCCCTTTAGATACCTAGGTAAGTGAAATAATTAATTTCCTTATAGTTTACACTAGTTTGAGACAAGATTTTTTTAATTTATTTTTTTATTGAAGGATAATTGCTTTACAGAATTTTGCTGTTTTCTGTCAAACCTCAACATGAATCAGCCATAGGTATACCTATATCCCCTCCCTTTTGAACCTCCCTCCTATCTCCCTCACTGTCCCACCCTTCTAGGTTGATACCGAGCCTCTGTTTGAGTTTCCTGAGCTGTACAGCAAATCCCCATTGGCTATCTATTTTGCAAATGGTAATGTAAGTTTCCATGTTACTCTTTCCATATATCTCACGCTCTCCTCTCCTCTCCTCATGTCCTGAAGTCTATTCTATCTGTTTCTCCTTTGTGGCCCTGCAAATAAGTTCTTCAGTACTATTTTTCTAGATTCCATGTATGTGTATAAGAATACAATATTTATCTTTCTCTTTTCTGACTCACTTCACTCTGTATAATAGGTTCTAGGTTCATTCACCTCATCAGATCTGACCCAAATGCATTCGGTTTTATGGCTGAGTAATATTCCATTGTGTATATGTACCTCAACTTCTTTAACCATTCATCTGTCGATGGACATCTAGATTGCTTCCATGTTCTAGCTATTGTAGATAGTGCTGCAGTGAACAATAGGATACATGTGTCTTTTTCAATTTTGGTTTCTTCAGGGTATATGCCTGGGAGTGGGATTGCTGGGTCATGTGGTGGTTTTATTCTGTTTTTTTAAAGGAATCTCCATACCGTCTTCCATAGTGACTGTATCAATTTCATTACCACCCACAGTGCAAAAGCATTCTCTTTTGTCCACGCCCTTTCCAGCATTTATTGTCCGTAAACTTTTTGATGATGGCTATTCTGACCAGTGTGAGGTGATATCTCATTGTAGTTTTGATTTCAGTTCAGTTCAGTTCAGTCCGACTCTTTGTGATCCCAGGAACCACAGCACGCCAGGCCTCCCTGTACATCACCGACTGTGGGAGTCTACCCCATCCCATGTCCATTGAGTCGGTGATGCCATCCAACCACCTCATCCTCTGTCACCCCCTACTCCTCCTGCCCTCAATCTTTCCCAGCATCAGGGTCTTTTTAAATGAGTCAGTTCTTCACATCAGGTGGCTAAAGTAATATTTCTGGGTATTTGGGGACATTAAGAGTAAGGATTAGGTTTCTTTATAAGCTGGTAACTGATAGTATTTTGGTATACCTTTGGATTAGAAAAAGAATGTAGATAAGTTTGATGGTGTTAATTAAACTGCAGCTCCATGTCTAGAAATTCTCTTTTTTTAAAAAAAATTATTTTTAATTGAAAGATCATCATTGCTTTACAATATTGATTTGGTTTCTGCCATACGTCAACATGAATTATCCACAGGTATACGTACTTTGGCCACCTCATGCGAAGAGTTGACTCATTGGAGAAGACTCTGATGGTGGGAGGGTTGGGGGCAGGAGGAAAAGGGGACGACAGGGGATGAGTTGGCTGGATGGCATCACCGACTC
The DNA here is from genome assembly GCA_006410615.1 of Neotragus moschatus. NCBI lineage: Eukaryota > Metazoa > Chordata > Mammalia > Artiodactyla > Bovidae > Neotragus > Neotragus moschatus. The sequence continues at coordinate 1,318,586 of SJYA01000900.1, read as the reverse complement.
AAAGGACATGAGTCTGAGTGAACTCTGGGAGATGGTGCTGGACAGGGAGGCCCGGCGGGCTGCAATTCATGGGCTCACAAAGAGTCGGACACGACTGAGCTACTGAACTGAACTGACCCATAGGGCTACCCAGGTGGTGCCAGTGCAGGAGACACAGTAGATGTGGGTTTGATCATTGGGAAGACCCCTTGGAGTAGGAAATGGCAACCACTGCAGTATTCTCACCTGGAAAATTCCATGGACAGAGGAACCTTGTGGGTTCCAGTTAACAGGGTCACAAAGAGTCAGACACAGCTGAGCACATGTGCACACATCCATATGCAGTACTACCCATAAAGCCTAAAAAAATTTCATACTGAAAATTTAATTCAAATAAGTTCAAGACTTACTTCATGTAAAATCACTGGATTTGAAAAATAGAAAAATTCATTTCACTATTGCTCTGTCCCTCTTTCCCCCATGCATTAGTTAAAAAAAAGAACATTAGGAATCAAATAGTAAAAATAAAAGCAATCTTTGAAAGAATTAAAAATAGGCACTTGGAAAAAACAAAAATGCATACTCAAGAGAAGCACTTTTGTATCTGCTTCTCACTCCCATGTTGTAAGTGTCAAGACTGATCATAACTTTCTCCAGGTATTTTTTTTTTCCCCTTCTGGGGTTTGGGTCTGTGGAAAGAAGGAACTGCAAGAGAAGGAATCAGACTGAGCCACTCAATTTTGCGTGAGATGAAAATCTCCTTGAAGAGTGGAATTCCTTGAAAGATAGTCAAAACCTTTATGGAAGATTTTGGTGATGTTCAATAACACAGTTAAAACCAATGCAAGAAAGTAGTGTAAGCTGAAAGAGATCTTGAGGAATTTCTTCCCTAGATTGTTCTCTTGGAATATCCATTTCTCCCTAAGCCCATCAAGGAGTTCTGAGGAGCTTCTCTTTCTTCCAGCATTTTAATTGCTTCAATACCCTCAAGAAAACTTCTTGCTTTAGCTCTTTGCTTCCTAGAATTAGGATAAATGAGTGTCCCCAAGGGTAGAGGGCAGTGATGGTCAGACCAAAAATAAACAACAGCTTGCTTTCTGACATAGTAGTGCATGATATTTCTGTGATAATGTCTATAAAATACAAGACAAAAGGGATGATAAAAGATATCAAAACTTTCATTGCTTTGATCTGTGCTTCTGTGCTGGGGTCTCTGATCCTGTGGCATTCAATAGCATCCTCTGGTTGTGCCTCCAAAGGGAAATGAGCAGTAAGATACATGTAATCAGGCACAGTATGAAGATGGGAAGGGCTCCAAGGCTGGCAAAGTCTGGTTTCTAAAGAATTCACCTTTAGGCACTTCAACTGGAAAGACTCCACTCCTATTCTTTGTCTAGTGTCACCAATTATCTTCATAGTCAGTGGAAAAATGACTAACCATGAAATAAGCAAGTATCCCATCAGAAGGAGAAGAACCCTTTTTTTGATGTCACTCCTCAACCAGAGAAAAATGTGGTGGGAAAAATTGGCTATCTTCAGGAAATAGAAGATGCTGAGGCTGGTGGCAAAAACAGACACTTGATGGATTCAGAATTACCCACGAGTAAGTAATATAGTCAATTAGGTAACCAGAGGCATACATTTCTGGACAAAAATCTTCACAAATCCATCGGTAGTTATTAACTCTATCAGGCAAATTCTGGAAGTAGCTAAGCCCATAAGAATAAAGCTGATAGTAGAAAACTTGTTCTTCACACATTCAATGAAGTATGCAAGTCCAATAAATCCACCCCCTAAAACTCCCAATATTGACTCAATAACTGCTACAAAAATGAGGAGGCCTTCTGGTACACTCAGTATATCTGCCAGTCCCTAATATTACTTCTGTTCCATCAATCTTAAATTACCTGCTGCAGAATGAGGGAGGTATATATTGCTGCTTGATGGGAGAATTATTTTCTTCTCTTTCATTAATAAAGAATTACAAGTGCCCCCATTACTGCCTTGTAATGGAATCCAAAATAGCTTCAGGGAGACCCCTCCAGTTATGTCTATAAAATTTAGCTAGTCTAGAGAATGTGTGTCCAGACTGAACACCTTCCTCAATTTGTTAAGATGCAAATAAATGTTTCTGTTTCATGGATTCTACTTGTCCTCTGAGACTATTTTGCATTTGTTATCCTGGATTGTACAGTAGGAGTGACAAACATATGTCTACAGAAAACAGAGAGAATAGAAAGAAAAATTGAACTTCACCTTTTTTATTGTCAGCATTAACACTGTCATTTATTTTGTGTTAATAGTAACAGTTTAGATATATAAAGCAAAAATAGTGTATAGAAGAGATGTTTGAAATTAGGATTCTTTTATCTCTATGAGGAAATAAAAGCTGCTTCTTTGAGAAGATCAATAGAAATGATTAACCTTTAGCAATGCTGAGAAAAAAGGGGGCCAGAAGTGAAACGGGGTATAACAACTGACCCCATGGACATTAAAGGAATATTACAAGCATTTCTGGGTCCACAAACTTGTTAAATCAGATGAACTCTGTCAATTCTTTGAAGAATAACAATTGAAAAACCTCACACAAGAATAAATAGGTAATGCAAATAGGCCTAGATCTATTTTAACCAAAAAGCTAATCAATAAGCTTCCAAAACAGAAAGCAGCAGGCACAGGTGGAGTTACTGGTGAATTCTAACAAGCATTTATGAAATATTGTACTAATTCTCTTTAGTCTCTTTCAAAAAACAGAATCAGAGGGAATATTTTACAACTCAGTCTAAGGTCAGCCTTACCATAATACCAAAACCAGACATAGATCGAAGCTAGAAGTGAAAACTACAGACCAGTATCACTCATGACAATAGATGTGAAAATTTTCAACCTCATATTCACAGGTAAAATCCAACAATGTATACAAAATAATTGTATAGCACAAACAAGTGGGATTAAGCCTGAGTATACAAACTGGTTCAATATTTGAAAATCATTTAATGTAACTCATCATATCAACAAACAAACAAAAAAAATCACACAATATATCAAAAGCTGCTTAAATTCATTTGATAAAATCCAACTTTCATTCATGATAAAAACTCTCAGTAAAGCAATAACAGAGGAAAATATCAACCTGATGAAGACTATCTATAACAAGCCTAGAGCTGGACTGTACTCAATGCTGAAAGATTCAAAGTTTTTCTAACAATATCAGGTACAAGGCAAAGTTAATCTCTCTCACCACGCCTTTTCAGCATGGACTGGAAATTCTAGCTAATGCAATAGAAAAAAAGAGAAATAAGAGGTATACAGGTTGGGATCAAATAAATGAAACTACCTTTTACTGTAGTTGACATGAACATCTATGTAGAAAGTACAAAAGTGGTGATCAAAAAGCTCCTGAAATTAGTAGGTAATTATTATAGCAACATAGTAAGATATAAAGTTAAGAGAAAAATGTCAATTGCTTTCTTATACACCAGCAATGAACACAAGGAATTTAAGATTAAAAATACAATACCATTTCCATAGCATTCAAAAATTGAAGTGCATAGGTACAAATAGAACAAAATAAGTGCAAAACTTTTATGAGGAAAACTAAAACTGATGAATAAAAATAAAGAACTAAATAATTATGACAATGATCCATGTTCATTGACAGGAAGACTCAGTATTTTCAAACTGCCAGTTCTTCTCCACTTGATCTATAGATTCAGTGCAATCCCAGTCAAAATCACAGCATGTTATCTTATTGATACTGACAAACTGATTTTAAAGTTCATTCAATTCAATTCAATTCAGTCGCTCAGCTGTGTCTGACTCTTTGCAACCCCTCGAATTGCAGCACCCAAGGCCTCCCTGTCCATCACCAACTCCCGGAGTTCACTCAGACTCATGTCCATAGAGTCAGTGAGGCCATCCAGCCATCTCATCCTCCGTCGTCCCCTTCTCCTCCTGCCCCCAATCCCTCCCAGCATCAGAGTCTTTCCCAATGAGTCAACTCTTCGCATGAGGTGGCCAAAGGACTGGAGTTTCAGCTTTACCANACAAAGGATGAGATGGCTGGATGGCATCACTGACTTGATGGACATGAGTCTGAGTGAACTCCGGGAGTTGGTGATGGACAGGGAGGCCTGGCATGTTGTGATTCATGTGGTTGCAAAGTGTCAGACATGAATGAGCAACTGAACTGAACTGAAATGAACATGGACAGAAGCATAAAGGCCTCACTTGCTAAAGTGGGTCACAGTTCGTTGTACAGACACAGATGTTCCCAGAGTTTCAAGCTACCAGTTTAGGGTTTAAACTCCAGAAAAGTGAGGTCAAAGTGAAGTTGCTCAGTTGTGTTCGACTCTTTATGACCCCATAAACTGTAGCCTGTCAGGCTTTTTCGTCCATGGAATTTTACTGAAGTGGGTTGCCATTTCCTTCTCCAGGGGACCTTCCCGACCCAGGGATTGAACCTTGGTCATCCACACTGCAGGCAGACTCTTTATCATCTGAGCCACCAGGGAAACTTAAACTGCACAAGGGAAGCTCTTAAACTCTACAGCTTTCCCTTAATTTATAACACAACATATTTTGAGTATTTTATTTTTATTTTTTTTATCTTCTATGTTTTTACTTTCCCTATAGCAGATTTTGTTTCAGAGTGATTAAATGTGCTTCATTCCTGGCACCAATACCTTATTGTCACTTTCAGAAACTTTGCAATTTTTATTAAACAAAAAGACCAAGAAAATATATCTTGTTTTATTTCTGTGACAACTAAAAATCATAAATTTCCTTACAATTTTATAATTTTCTTTGTATTGAATATAAATTACAACATGACCCACTGATTAAATAGATTTATTTAAAATTTACCCTTCATATTTTTTTCTTATTCCTTAAAAAGAAATGTTATATTAATAAAATGTGTCATAAATCAGTGTTGCAGACTATTTAATAATAATAGAATCAAGAGCTAATAAAAGAGGTTTGATTCATTCTTTTTCATCCACTCATCTATTTTTTGAGCCAAAAAATTGAGTTAGAATCCCCATGTTAACACCTTAGAGAGAGGTCACTTACGTATGATGTCCATCAGAATTTCCATCTGAGAAAATGGTATAATAAGTATTTTGTAGAACTTTCTGAGGCTTAAATTAAATAACTATGTCAAATTGCCAAGGATAGTCCATGGAATTCAAGGAAGCATTTTCTCTTATGTCAATAGTCTGGTTGATGAAGATATTTTTTTTTTAAATTATATCCAATACAATATGAAAGCAATGGGAGAATGTAGGAGATCCTCAATTACTTGTTTTCTTCAGAACATCAATGGTTCCTCACCAGTTCTTCCGTGCTGTGAAGAATTACAATCCCTTGATACAGGATTCAATTTGCCTTAGCAGATTCACAGAAATCTGTCTCAGTTTCCTGCTCCTCAGAATCAAAATGAAAGGGTGAATTGAAGGATAGAGAAATGCTACAGTTTGAATAGCAATAAAAGTCATGTCATTTTCTAGTGTGAAATAGGACCAAGTTAACATGAATGTAGCCAAATAGTGCACAACTAAGAGAATGATGAAAGAAGTCAAAGTATTTCTTGTTCTCACAAGAACTCCTGTGTTGAGGTCTTTGGATCCTTTGGCATAGCGTGTCATCTGCCTGGTATGTCTCCAGAAGGAAAATATTAACAGGAAAAATAAAATGAGTGACACAGCCAAGGGTATGAGAGATCCCAGGTGGAGGAGAATTTGACTGCTATAGTGCTGTGTTTTACGCATGCATTTTTTCCAAGTCAAGTTGTTTTCTATTTCTAAACGGTCACTGACCCTGAGAGCATTGAATCTTATGTCCAGAAGATTAAAAAACAAAGAGAGACAGAATCCCAACATAATGGTGAAAACAACTCTATTTCTTCTCCTTTTTAGCCAGAGAAAGAAGGGGTGAGAAAAACTAGATAGCTTGAGGAAGTAGAAGATGCTGAGGCAGGCAGCACACCAGGTACCTAAGGAATTGCTCAGATTCCAGAGGAAATCAAAAGTCACTTCTATCACCTGGTGACAATCTAATATTTCTGGATGGAACACAATTTTAATGCCATCTAGGAGAATTATGAATATCATACCAGTTCTGGAGATGGCCAAGCATGTGAAGATGAAGTCAAGCAAAGAGATATTCTTGCTTTTGAAAGAGTCAGCACAGAGTACTAGTGCAATGAATCCATTTCCGCAAATTCCTGTTATGAATTCTGAGATTTCAATGATCAAAAAAACATATTTGATGACATTTGACATGCCTGCAGAAGTGCAATCCCAGCTACTTCGGTCACGGATGACAGAAGGTCTTCCAAATGATGTTTTGAAAATGATATCAGTTGAGAATGCTCTTGTTCAGGCTTGTAGTTTGGAGTCTGTTTCAGTCTAGAATAAAAATCCCACTTTGACCAGAGAAAAGGAGTATCTTCCTAAAAAGACACTTTCAAATGTGAAAATCCTTTAGACTGCAATCTTCCTGTATGAGCTCAATGCTAAGTGACTCTTTTTGCCATTGTCACAGGCTGAATTCTTCATCTATGAGTTTGACTGAAGGTGAAGTCATATTTGGTAACTTGCAAATAAGGAGAAGATTTTATGACAGTGTTTTGTGCTTTCTTCCTCCTCAAGCAGGAAATTCTATATGGAGTCACGTCAGAATTTAAAGTAACGAGTTACCTCCCCACATTTACAAATTTTCTTGTAAATTCTGATTTCTGAGATTGAGTATGGCTAGGATCCTGAATTCTTAACTGGCTATTGTTTTAATTCAGGATTCTAAGGCTTAGCCCTTATAAATATCAGGCTCAACATTTGTACATTCTTTATTCTTAGCTTTGCTCTGTAGTATTTCCTATACTACACTAAATACTTGCACCAAACCTGAGCTCCACACCACTCACTCCTGGTCCACAGAATTTTGAGTTGACTAGGATCTTATGTATAAAGCACATAAGAGGAAAAACAGGAAGACACTCTTGTGTCTCCAGGGGCTTTTATTTCCTGCTATTTTCTATCCCCATTTCACTGAACTTCCAAGCTGACAAGATTATCAGGCCTTAATGGGTAGATTAGAATTTGGGGAAGATGGAAGCAAACTTCAAGGAGGAAACTACTGGCCCCTAATAAGCTCCAATCCTTATTAGAATGACTTAATAGGTGGAATTGTGTCTTCCTCCAAAAGGTATATCCAAGCACTGTGAATGTGTTCTTATTTGGAAAAGGGGTCTATGCAAATGTAGGATTTGTGTGAAATCTAAATACAATGGCTGGCATCCTTACAAGGAAGAGGAAGATTCCACATACAGAAAGAAGAAGGTCCTGTGCAACTGGAGGCAGGGATAGGTGTTACTATTGCCCCTATTATATAAGGAATATCAGGGTGCAGCAGAAGGTAAAAGAGGCAAGAAAGGATTCTTCTCCAGAGCCTTCAGTGAGAGTGTATTCCTACTGATACCTTCCTTTCAGACTTCTAAATTCCAGAACTCTGAAGAGCAAATTTCTGTTTTCTGATGGCACCAAATAATTTCTTATGGGCAGTCTTGGAAAAATAATTCAGTTGTTTCTATTATTTTGATATTTAATAAAATCTTAAGTGAGGAGCTTAATGAAATTTTACTAACTTCATACATCCCTATAACTGTGGTCCAGAACAAGAGACAGACACAATCAGCTCCCCAGAAGTAAACATCTTGCCCCTTTTAGCTACAATCTCCCAATCTCCCACTTTTTAAATACTTATGTGTAAGAACTCACAGACAACATAAATTTGCTTTTCTTGATTTAACAATCTGTAAGATTCATCTTTCCATATGATTGTAGCTCATTTATTCTCACTGCTATCCTGTACAGCCAAGGAAGCCTGTCTTTTTGGCAATGAGGGAAGGAGCTATGCATTGTNCAATCTCCCACTTTTTAAATACTTATGTGTAAGAACTCACAGACAACATAAATTTGCTTTTCTTGATTTAACAATCTGTAAGATTCATCTTTCCATATGATTGTAGCTCATTTATTCTCACTGCTATCCTGTACAGCCAAGGAAGCCTGTCTTTTTGGCAATGAGGGAAGGAGCTATGCATTGTACAACTGTCTAACTTCTCTGGCATAATCTTAAATTTTTCCTCCCTTTTTTTTTTTTTTCACTCAGCTTCTGTAGGGTATTTCTTTGCTCTTTGTTTCCCTTTCCTTTCCAAAAGCAATCTTCATGAGATTGCCTTTCAAATTTTGCACACTTTTAACTTCCTTTGATGTGGTCCTTGCTGTGAATTGCCAGGATCCTTTTTCAGTGTTTTCACAATTATCATTAATGTTTTTTCTTCCTAGAGTGATTTTAATCATCTTAAATCCTCACTCTGCACTGACATCTTTCACAGTTTTTTTCCAGAAATGTCTTATGCCACCAACACTATGATGAAAATCCGTAAGGGGATACAGCAGAAGCTGGGCCATCTTCATCTTGTTAAGTCACAGCCTTTTCCATTCTTTGTGATAAATCAGTAACCTATTGAGTACACCAGATTTCTGAGTTCCGTGAGCCACTGTAGCAAATTAAACAAACCCAGGTAGAGCTATTGGAGCCTCCGACTTATAGCCAGTAAGTCAAAAGCACAGATAACAACCTGGGCTTGCAATTGGTAGNTTCTCACTGCTATCCTGTACAGCCAAGGAAGCCTGTCTTTTTGGCAATGAGGGAAGGAGCTATGCATTGTTCAACTGTCTAACTTCTCTGGCATAATCTTAAATTTTTCCTTCCTTTTTTTTTTTTTTCCACTCAGCTTCTGTAGGGTATTTCTTTGCTGTTTGTTTCCCTTTCCTTTCCAAAAGCAATCTTCATGAGACTGCCTTTCAAATTTTGCAAACTTTTAACTTCCTTTGATGTGGTCCTTTTTGTGAATTGCCAGGATCCTTTTTCAGTGTTTTCACAATTATCATTAATGTTTTTTCTTCCTACAGTGATTTTAATCATCTTAAATCTTCACTCTGCACTGACATCTTTCACACAGTTTTTTTCCAGAAATGTCTCATGCCACCAACACTGTGATGAAAATCCGTAAGGGGATACAGCAGAAGCTGGGCCATCTTCATCTTGTTGTTAAGTCACAGGCTTTTCCATTCTTTGTGATAAATCAGTAACCTATTGAGTACACCAGATTTCTGAGTTCCGTGAGACACTGTAGCAAATTAAACAAACCCAGGTAGAGTNACCAACACTGTGATGAAAATCCGTAAGGGGATACAGCAGAAGCTGGGCCATCTTCATCTTGTTGTTAAGTCACAGGCTTTTCCATTCTTTGTGATAAATCAGTAACCTATTGAGTACACCAGATTTCTGAGTTCCGTGAGACACTGTAGCAAATTAAACAAACCCAGGTAGAGTTATTGGAGCCTCCGACTTATAGCCAGTAAGTCAAAAGCACAGATAACAACCTGGGCTTGCAATTGGTAGCTCACATGGAGGTATTCTTGTGGGACTGAGCCCTTCACCTATGGAATTTGATGCTCTCTTCAGGTAGGTTGTGCCAGGGTTGAATTACTTTCTTGATGACTCCCATTAGAACTGGGTGTCAGAATCAATATATGTATGTTCAAGATTATTCATAGCAACATTGTTTGTTACTGCAAAATACCTGAAACAAACCAACGTATACACAGAACCTGTTCAATCAAATCTGGTACATTCAAATGATGGAATACTAAAAAGGTGTGAAAGAGAATGAGAAACAATTTCAGAAATGGATGGAACGATCTCTAACATACTGTAAAAGAAAAGAGTAAACTGGAAAGTGTCTTTTAAGTAAGAAATATGGAAAGAATTAATATGTGCATGCTTATTTCTTCAAAAATAAAAATAGGGGGAAGAAAGCAAAATTAATGGAATTTATTATCTATAGTGGAGAAGGAAATATCAACCCATTCCAATATTCTTGCCTGGGAAATTCCATGGACAGAGGAGCCTGGCAGGCTACAGTCCATGGGGTCACAAAGAGTTGGCAACTACTAAGCGACTGAACACATTTTATCTGTAGGGAGTAATTTAAAATGAGATTGATGTTATAAGGGGTGAATGATAATATTCTCAGGATGATTTTTGATTGTGTTTGACTCTTGAAGTAATGTTGATATTTTAAATTAAAAAATAAAATAAGGACTGGGGAAAAATCCTACAACTGCATAAAATTTAAAAAAAACAACAAGCCTCACTTTTTAAAAATATGAGTACTATAACCATGCTAAAGGTGAAGAAAGAAAACTAACCAAAACAACTTTGAAACACAGTATTTTGACTGTTATGCCCTGATTCAGGCAAGCATGAGCTGTAACAAAGTACTGAGCTGTGGTTAATAGTGTCTTCTTCGTCCCACCCTTTCTCCCTTCCTCGCTCCCTCCCTCTTTTCTTTCTTTCTTTCTCTCTTCCTCTTTCTTTCTTTCTCTTCTTTTCTATATGTGAGTTAACAAGTCTGAAACTACTTTCAGTGTGTCCTGTGTGTGCGTGCTCAGTTGCTTCAGTNTGATGTTCAGTAATACAGTTGAAACCAATGCAAGAAAGCTGTGTAAGTGAAACAGATCTTAAGGAACTTTCTTCACTTGGTTACTTTATTGGAATGTCCCTTTCTCCTAACAAGCCTGTCAAGGAGTTCTGAGAAGTTTCTTTTTCCTCGCACTTTAATGGCTTCAGTACCCTCAAAGAGGCTTGCTTGAGCTTCCTATTTCCTAAAATTAGGATAAGCGAATGACCCCAGAGATAGACTGTGGTTGTCATACCAAAAATAAAAAGCAGTTTGTTTTCAGGCACTGTCACACTTGATATTTGTATGGCAGTACCTACAAAATTCAAGACAAAGAGGATGATAAAAGACACCAAGACTTTCATTGCTTTGATACGTGCTTCTGTACTGGGGTCTCTGAATCCTGTGGCATTCAATTGCATCCTCCTGTTGTGTCTCCAAAAAGAAGTGAGCCACAAGTCACATGTAATCAGGCGTAGTATAAAAAGGAGAATGATACCAAGATGGAGCCCAATTTGTTTTCCAAAGAGTTCATATTTATGCATATCCATTGACCAGACTGTGTTTTTATTTTCCTTTTATTATCATTAACAATCTTCACAAAATGTGGAAAAGTAACTAATCATGAAATAAGCAAGCATCCCCAAAGAAGGAAAAGAACCATGTTGAGTCTACCCTTCAACCAGAGATAGATGCGGTGAGAAAAACTGGATATCTTCAGAAAATAGAAGATGCTGAGGCAGGTGGCAAACCAGATACTTGATTGATTCATAACTATCCATAAGTAACCATTACATTCAGCTAGGTTCCTAGAGGAATGTACATCTGAAGAGAATAACTTTAAAAAGCCATCAGCAACTATTGTCCATATCAGGCAAAATCTGGAAGTTGCTAAGCCAGCAAGAATAAAGCTGATAGTAGAGATCTTGTTTTTCATACAGTCAATGCAGCTTACAAATCCAATAAATCCATTCCCTAAAAGTTCCAATATTGACTCACTAACTGCTACAAAAATGAGGAGACTTTCTGTTATACTTAGCATGTCTGTCAATCCCTAATATTGTTTCTGTTCCATCAATTTTAAATTACCTGCTGCAAAATGAGGTATATATTGCTGCTTGACAGTAGAATGAATTTCTTCTCCTTCATTTCATAAAGACTTAAAATGCCTCCGAATTACTGCCTTGGGATGGAATCCAAACACCTTCACACAGACCCCCTCCAGTTATGTGTATAAAATTTAGCTAGTCTACAGAATGTGTGACCAGACTAAATGCCTAACCACTATTTGTTAAGATGCAAATAAAAGTTCGATTTCAGGAATTCTACTTGTCCTCCAGAGTCTATTTTGCATTTGTTACCCTGGATTGTGTAGTAGAAATGCCAAATATATGCCTACAGAACACTGAACACAGTACAAACAAAAATGGGACTTCACCTTTTTCACTGTCAACAGTAACACTGTCATTTATTTAGTCTTAATACTGGCAGTTTAGATATATAAAGCAAAGTAGTGCATAGAAGAGATGAATGTATTTAGCCATAGTAGGCACAAGCTGCTGCTTTTAAAAATATCAGTAAAACCGCTTAGCCTTTAGCATGCTAACTAAGGAAAAGAAGAGGCCAGAAGTGAAAAAAGAGTTATCACAACTGATCCCATGGATATTTAAGGGAGTATTACAAGCAATTCTATGTCTACAAACTTGATAATTTAGATGAAATGTACCAATTCTTTGAAAAATACCAATTGCCAAAACTCACACAAGAAGAAATAATAATGTGAATAGGTCTAAATCTATTATTAAAATGAAGAACTAATTAATAACCTTCCAAAAGAGAAAGCCCAGGTAGAGCCACTGGTAAATTCTAACAAACATTTAAGAAATACTGTACTAATTCTCTTCAGTCTCTTTTAGAAAATGGCTGAGGGAATGCTGCTGCTGCTGCTAAGTCACTTCAGTCGTGTCCGATTCTGTGCGACCACACAGACGGCAGCCCACCAGGCTCCCCCGTTCCTGGGATTCTCCAGGCAAGAACACTGGAGTGGGTTGTCATTTCCTTCTCCAATGCATGAAAGTGAAAAGTGAAAGTGAAGTCGCTCAGTTGTGTCTGACTCTTAGCGACCCCATGGGCTGCAGCCCACCAGGCTCCTCCATCCATGGGATTTTCCAGGCAAGAGTACTGGAGTGGGGATTCTAAGGTCAGCCTTACCATAATAACAAAACCAGACAAAGGTATTAGTAGAAAACTATACACCAATATCTTTCACTACCATAGATGTGAAAATTCTCAACATATATGAGCCAATTAAATCTGAAAATGTCTATAAAAATATATAGCACAAACAACCAGGATTTAGCCTGAACATACAAAGTTGTTCTAACATTTGAAATTTATTTAATGTAACCCATCACATCAATAAGTGAAAAAGAATCATGTAATGTATCAATATATGTAAAAAAAGCTTCTGACAAAATCTAACATGATAAAAACTCCCAGTAAACGAGGAATAGAGGGAAATATCTTCCATTTGATAAATACTATATACAACAAACCTAGAGCTAACATTGTGCTTACTGGTGAAATACTCAAAGTATTTCTACCAGTATCAAGTACAAGGCAAATACTTCTTCTGTCAGCACTCCTTTACAGCATGTACTGGAAATTCTAACTAATATAATGAAACAAGAAACATGAGTAAGAGATATACAGATTTGATGGAAGAAATAAAGCTATCTTTGCTTATAGTTGACATGATCATCTATGTTGAAAATCCAAAAGGAGTAACCAAAGAATTTCTGAAACTGATAAGCAGCTATCACAACATAGCAAGATACAAAGTTAAGATACAAAAGTCAGTTGCTTTCTTATACACCAGCAATGAACACAGGGAATTGGAAACAAGAAACAATAGCATTTCCACTGCATCCAAAAAGTTACTTAGGTATAAATATAGCAAATGCAAAATCTATATGAGGAAAGCTGAAAAACTCTGATAAATGAAAATTAAAAAGAGCCAAATAAATTTAACAATAGTCCATGTTTATAGATAAGACTCAATATTGTCAAAATGTCAGTTACTCCACACTTGATTTATTGATTTGGTGCAATCCCAAACCTCAGCATGTGATTTTGTTGATACTGACAAACTGATTCTAAAGTTTATACGAAGAGTCAAAACCCAGAATGTCCTACTCGCTGTTGAAGGAGAAGAATCAAGTCAGAGAACTGACACTGCTTAGGTCAAGACTAAACAAGAGAGTGTGATACTGGCAAAAATAATAAGCAGATAAATAGAACATGCTTCCTTGGTGGCTCAGAGGGAAAAACTGCCTGCAATGTGGGAGACTCAGGTTCAATTCCTGGGTCAGGAAGATCCCCTGGAGAAGGAAATGGTAACCCACTTCAGTATTCTTGCCTGGAGAATCCTATGGACAGAGCAGGTGGGTAGGCTACGGTCCACGGGATTGCAAAGGGTCAGACATGACTGAGCGACTTCACTCAAATGGAACATAATAGAGAGCCTATAAATATAACCAATTGATGTTAAATATAATCAATATATATAATCAATTGATATTCAACAAAAGAGCAAAAGCAATACAATGGAGCATAGATAGTCTTTCCAATAAATAGTGCTGGAGCAACTGGAGATCCACATGCAAAACAGTGAATTTAGTCACATACCTTACATAATTCACAAGCATTAATTCAAGGCACATCATAGACCAAAATGCAACAAACAAAACTGTGAAACTCTTAGAAGAAAACATAGAAGAAAACCCAGATGATCTTGGCAACGGCAATGACCTTTACGATAAAATACCAAAGGCAAAATCTGTGAAAGGTGTAATTGATAAGCTTGACTTCATTAAAAAAATATTCTATTCTGCAAAAGATAAAGTCAAGAGAAGGAAAAGATAAGTAACAGACCAGGAGGAAATATTTGCAAAAGACATATCTAATAAATGACTGCTATTCAGAATATAACAAGAATTCATACTACTCAACAAAACGTAGATAAGAAGCTGAACTAATATTTGGGCCAAAGATTTTAATATACTTCACCAAAGAAGATGTCAAAGAAGGTGTCAAATTATGATATTCTGCTGGCAGTGGATCCCTGATCCATGAATAAAATCCTGACTGATTTTAATAAACTAAAATAAAGGAGTTGCAATCATTGGCTTAAAAAAAAGTTGTCTGTCTGCAGCAGGGCAAGAATAAGAAAACAGACACAGTTGTCATTGGCAATTATCTTGTAACTCCCAAAGAGAAGAACTTTAGGATGAAGACCCCAAGGTCAACAGAATAGAGAAATAAATAACCTGAGTCTTTGGTCATGGATTGGAACTGACTCTACTTTAGATGCCCACTGCTACTGCTGCTAAGTCGCTTCAGTCGTGTCCGACCCTGTGCGACCCCATAGACGGCAGCCCACCAGGCTCTCCATCCCTGGGATTCTCCAGGCAAGAACACTGGAGTGGGTTGCCATTTCCTTCTCCAATGCATGAAAGTGAAAAGTGAAAGCGAAGTCGCTCAGTTGTGTCCGACTCTTCGCGACCCCATGGACTGCAGCCCACCAGGCTCCTCTGTCCATGGGATTTTCCAGGCAAGAGTACTGGAGTGTGGTGCCATTGCCTTCTCCAACATAAATGAAATAATTAATTCTCTTATAATTTACACTAGTTTGAGACTAGATTTATTTTCTTAATACCCAAAAGCTTCCTGACTAATATACTCCCCCAAATATTGCTAATATGTGCACATTCCCAGGGGTTGATTCGTGTTGCATATAGTAAGGCACAATGTTTCATATTACCTTAGGAATATTAACAACTAATGACTAATTCTTTTTATCCGTGAAAACATCCCTCAGTATAAAAGGTTAGTATAATTAAGAATATATTAACATTTTCCAATCATCTAGCAATATTTATTAAACCATAACTTCATTCAAAATAGAAAATAGGCAGAAAAATATCTCATTTCTTTAAGCTATTCACCTGTATATCTATTTTCATAGTTTATGTTAATTTCTTTGATAAGTTTCACTTTTTCAGGGTAAAAGAGATTTTATTTGGCGTCTTTACCAAAGTCCTTAGGTTTTCTCTGTTGTCTTTCAAAGGAAAGCTCACTTTCAGTGTCACCACACAAACTAAGTTGTAAATGTCACATACTAGCATAAAGAGAATTTCCATTTCACCAGGAACCAAAATTTCATGCAAAGTGGACAACATTTTCATGGTAAATAAATCTTAAGCGTCAGATTACTTCAGAGGGGAAAAATTTTAAGAAACTATTAAAAATATTCAGGAGAGTCTTGTTCTATGCAGAAACCTAGAAAGCCTTTAAAAAGAGCTTTAATATTTCATGAAATAGCTGAATCTATTCAAATATTTCAATAAGATAAAGAATCTCCCTGCCAAGCATGAGACATAGGTTTGATCTCTGGATTGGGAAGATCCCCTAGAGAAGGAAATGGCAACCCACTCCAGTATTCTGGCCTGGAGAACTCCATGGACAGAGGAGCCTGGCAGGCTACAGTCCATGGAGTAACATTAGACTTGGGCATGACTTAGCAACTCAACAACAAATATATACTAAAGTATTTATGGGTTTAGTATATTTCTGTACATTGTCTTGAAAGAATTCAAGAAAGATTATGGTATTCATTCAACAGAACTTCAGTCAATAAAGATTTTAATCAAGTATTTATTGAAATATTAAATGTTCTTATATTAAGAGTATACAAANGGGCATGACTTAGCAACTCAACAACAAATATATACTAAAGTATTTATGGGTTTAGTATATTTCTGTACATTGTCTTGAAAGAATTCAAGAAAGATTATGGTATTCATTCAACAGAACTTCAGTCAATAAAGATTTTAATCAAGTATTTATTGAAATATTAAATGTTCTTATATTAAGAGTATACAAAAAGGCACAAATACATTCTGTATTCACTTGATTTCTAGATTGTTATGTCAAAGAATGTATTCTTAATATTTCTAGGTTTTGAGGGTGAGCGAAGTGTAACATCACTATGAACAAAGCTAGTAGAGGTGATGGAATTCCAGTTGAGCTGTTTCAAATCCTGAAAGATGATGCTNACTCCAGTATTCTTGCCTGGAGAATCCCAGGAATGGAGGAGCCTGGTGGGCTGCCGTCTATGGGGTTGCACAGAGTCGGACACGACTGAAGCGACTTAGCAGCAGCAGCAAGAAGGAAGCTTGTGGTTTTTAATTGGAATTTTCTAATTATAATTAACATCAGCATAGATTCATCATACATTATTACAATTAGAGAGATACATAGACAGAGGCAAAGAGGGAGAAAGAAATAAGTAGGTGTGTGTAGTGTTTGTATACAACAAAAGTTTCATTTTCAGATGCCCTTGTACCCTCAAATAAATGAAGACTTCTTGCAGAAATAATGAATCCAGGGCTGGATGAGGAAAAGCACAAAATGAGCCTGAAATGTTTTGGTTTGAAAGAGTGTAAGGAAACATGAAAGAAGAATGGGGACATGTCAAAAGGACACAAGAGATGATTTGAAGTGGTTCTTACTTGACAAATCTAGAAAAATGTGGGCATTAAAATAAGGAAGAGAAGTAATATAATAATAATAATTCATTGCATTATTTTTGGTGAAGGACTATCATTGCTTCAGGGAATTCAATTAAAACACAAATAGAAATCTTGTTTTAGAGACTTACTCCTACCAGCAACATCTTTATAGTAAATAATCTCCAAGTAATTTTCGGTCTGAGGTTGATGGTTGGGAGAAACCACTGGCAAGAGAAGGGAGCTCCGTGAGCCACTTAATTTGTATATGGGATTAAAATCTCATTGAAAAGTGACATCCCTTGAGATGTAGTCAAAATCATTTTGTAAGATTTTAGTTATATTCAAAACACAGTTAAAACCACTGCAAGAAAGCAGAAAATGAAACAGATTTTCAGGAATTTCATCACTAGATTACTTTCTTGCAGCATCCATTTCTTCCCAAGCCTGTCATGGAATTCTAAGAAGTTTCTCTTTTTCCCAGCACTTTAATGGCTTCAGTACCCTCCAAAAGTCTTGCTTCAGCTTCCTGTTTCCTAGAATTAGGATCAGTGAGTGTCCCCAGGGATAGAGGAGTCTGGTTGTTATACCAATGAGCAACAGTTTGTTTTCAGGCACAGTACTACCTGATATTTGTATGGCAGTGCCTACAAAATACAAGATAAAGAGGATGATAAAAGACACCAAAATCTTCATTGCTTTGATATGTGCTTCAGTGCTGGGATCTCTGAATCCTGTGGCATTCAATCGCATCTTTCTGTTGTGTCTCCAAAGGGAAGTAATTAATAAGAAACATGCAATCAGGTATAGTACAAAGACAAGAATGACTCCAATATTGAGCAGAATATGATTTGTCAAGTATTCACTTTTATGCATGGTGATCAACCTGGTTGTGCTTCTGTTCTTCATAATATTATTAACACTAGGCTTTACAATGCTTGAAAAGGCAAATAACCATGAAATAAACAAAGACCCCATGAAAAGGAGAAGAACCCTGTTGATGTGACCCTTCAGCCAGAGAAAAATGCAGTGGGAATAATTGGCTATCTTCAGGAAATAGAAGATGCTGAGGCTGGTGGCAAACCAGACACTTGATTGATTCATAATTATCCTTAAGTGAGCTGTATATTGACTTAGATTACCAGACAAATATGTATCTGGAAAAAACATCCTCACATATGCATCTGCAATTATTATCCATATCAGGCAAAATCTGGAAGAGGCTAAGCCAGTGAGAATAAGGCTGACAGTAGAGATCTTCTTGCTTTTCACACAATCAATGCAGCTTACAACTCCAATAAATCCATTCCCTAAGATCCCCAATACTGATTCACTAACTGCTACATAAATGAGGAGGGCTTCCACTATACTCAGCATGTCTACCAATCTTTCATACTATTTTGTTTCATTAATTTTCAATTACCTGCTGCAGAAAAAGGCATGTATTGCTGCTTGATGGCAGGATAATTTTCTTCTTTTTCATTTTATAAAGATGAAATGGACCCAATTATTGCATTGTTATGGAATCCAAAATAGCTTCACAGAGACCCCTCTAGTTATGGATATAAAATTTAGCTAGTCTACAGAACACACATCCAGACTGAATGCCTACCCACAATTTGTTAAGATGCAAATAAAAGTTTCTGTTTCTTGAAGTCTACTTGGCCTCCTGAGACTATTTTGCATTTGTTACCCCGGATTGTACAGTAGGAGTGCCTAACACATACCTACAAAAAACAGAGCAGAATAGAAACATAAATTGGACTTTATCATTTTTTAATGTCGACAATGACATTGTCATTTATATTGTGTTAATAATGACAGGAGGCTTCCCAGGTGGCTCAGCAGGTAAGGAATCTGCTTGTAATGCAAGGGATGCTAGAGACTATATTCGATCCCTGGGTCAGGAAGATCCCTTGGAGGAAGGCAGGCAACCTACTCCAGTATTCTGGCCTGAAGAATGCCACGGACAGAGGAGCCTGGTGCGCTATATTCCATGGGGTCACAAAGAGTCAGACACGACTGAGCAACTAAGCACAGCACAGCACAATAATGACAGTTTAGATATATAAAGCAAAAACAGTGTATAGAAGAGATGAATGAATTTAGCCATTGTAGAAGGAACCTGCTTCTTTAAAAAGATCAGTAAAATGGATTAGCCTTTAGTCATACTGACTAAGTAGTTTTCAGTTGGCTCAGTGGTAAAAAAAAATCTACCTGTAAATACAGGAGCCTCAGGAAGTGTGAGTTTGATCCCTGGGTCAGGAACACCTCCTTGAACAGGAAATTGCTACCCATTCCAGTATTTTTACCTGGAAAATTCCATGGACAGAGGAGTCTGGCTGGCTAGAGCCCATGGAGTCACAAAAATTCAGACACAATTTAGTGCCTAAGCATGAATGCAAGCATGCTAACTAGGAATAAAAGAGAGGCCAGAAGTGAAATGCAGTATCACAACTGATCCCATGGACATTTAAAGGAATATTAGGAGTAATTCTATGTTTCCAATTTAATAAATTAGGTGAAATGTACCAACTCTTTGAAAAACATCCAATGTCAACACTCACACAAGAAGAAATACGAATGTGAATAGGTCTAATTCTATTAAAATGAGGGCTAATCAATAACCTTCTAAAACAGAAAGCAACAGGCCAAAGTGGAGTCATGGTAAATTGCAACAAACTTTTAAGGAATATTATACTAATTCTCTCTAGTCTCCTTCAAAGAATAGAAGCAGAAGGACTATTTTCCAACTCATTTTAAGTTCAGCATTACCGTAATACCAAAACCAGATACAGACATCACTAGAAGAGAAAATTACAGACTAATATCTTTCATGATCATAGATGTGAAAATTCTCATTGAATTAGTAAATTCAATCCAAAAATGTATACAAAAATATAATTTCAGCACAAACAACTAGGATATAGCCTGAGCATACAAACCTGGTTCAACATTTAAAATGATTTAATGTAACCCATCATATTAACAAATGAAAAAAGCACACAATATATCAATAGCTGCAAAAAAGCATTCAATGAAATCGTTATAAGAATGCTCAATAAGCCAAGAATAGAGGAAAATATCTTCAACTTGATAAAGATTATCTAAAACAAATCTAAAACTAGCATTGTACTTCATGGTGAAATACTCAAAGTTTTTATACCAATAATAGGTACAAGTCAAAGATATCCTCTCTCACTACTGCTTTTCAACATGTTCTAGAAATACTAGCTAATGCAACAAAGGAAGAAAGATAAAAGTATACAAATTGGGATGGTAGAAATGAAATGATCTTTGCAGTTGACATGATCATGTATATAGAAAATCCAAAAGAAATGACCAAAAAAACCCTCCTGAAACTAATAAATTAGTTTGACACAAATGTAGCAAGATACAAAGTTACCATACATAAGTCAATTGTTTCTTATACAACAATGAACAAATGGAATTTACAATATTGTAAAGTAATTAACCTCCAATTAAAATAAATAAATTTATATTAAAAAATTAAATTAAAACAAGATACCATTTCCATAAGATCCCCCAAAATGAAATACTTAAGAATAAGTATATATATTTACATATATATATATAAATAAGTATAAATACTTAAGTATAACAGAATAAGTGCAAACCTTATATGAGGAAAACTACAAAACTGATAAATAAAAAAGAACTAAATAAATGCAAATGACAGAGGAACCTGGCGGACTACAGTTCATGGAGTCACAAAAAGTCAGACATGACTGAGTAACTAAGCACACATGCAAATGTAACAATAGTCCGTGATTATGGATAGAAAGACTCAATATTGTCAAAATGTCAGTTCTTCCCCACTTGATCTATAGATTCAGTGCAATCACAGTAAAAAAATCTCAGCATATTATTTTGTTGACATTGACAAACCGATTCTAAAGTTTATATTAGGAGTCAAAAGACCCAGTATAGGCAACATAATATTGAAGGAGAAGAGTAAAGTCAGAGAATTGACACTATTTGCTGTCAAGACTTAAACAAGACAGTGTGGTTTTAGCAAAACAATAGACCAATAGATAAATGGAACAGAATAAAGAGCCTATAAGCAGATCCACCTGAATATAATCAACTGACCTTCAACAAAGGAGCAAAAGAGGTACAATGGAGTCCAGATAATCTTTTCAGCAAGCTGTGCTGGAACAAATAGACACCCTCATGCAAAAAAAAAAAAAAAAAAAAGACTTTGGACACATTCTTTACACCATTCGCAAATATTAATACCAAACAGATCACACACCAAAATGTAGCAAACAAAACTATAAAACTCCTACTAGTTAACATAGAAGAAAACCTAGATGATCTTCAAAATGGCAATGACTTTTAAAATAAAGCACCAAAGGCAAAATCCATGAAAGAATTAATTGATAAGCAGGACTTCATTAAAAAAAAATCTGCTTTGCAAAAGGCACAGTCAAGAAAAGGAAAAGAAAAGTCTCAGACTGGGAGAAAATATCTGAAAAAGACATGTCTGATAAATTGCTGTTATCCTGAGCATAAAAACAATTCATAACACTCAACAAAAAGTAGATAAGGAAACCTAGCTAAAAACTGGGTCAAAGATTTCAACATATACCCTACCAGAAAAGATAAATAGGTGTCAATTATATTCTGCTGGCAGCAGGTACCTGATCCAAGTTCAGAATGAGGTCCTGAATGATTTCAACAAACTGAAGTGAAAGAATTACTATCCTAGGTTTAAAAAAGACTCTGTTTTCAGCAGATATGAATAAGAAAATAGACCCAGCTGCCACTGGTAATTATTTTTAACCCCAAAGAGACAAGGTCTAGGATGAAGATGATAATGTCACAGAATAGGGAAGTAAATAGCTTGAGTCCTTGATCGTGGACTAGAACTATCTCTCCTTTAGATGCCTAGGTAAATGAAATAATTTTCTTATATTGTGGGCTGCAGTCGTGGGGTCGCTAAGAGTCGGACACGACTTCCTTTTCACTTTAAACTTTCATGCATCGGAGAAGGAAATGGCAACCCATTCCTGTGTTCTTGTCTGGAGAATCCCAGGGATGGAGGAGCCTGATGGGCTGTCGTCTATGGGATTGCACAGAGTTGGACACGATTGAAGCGACTTAGCAGCAGCAGTTTGAGACAAAATTTTTTTTTTTATAGTCGAAAATTTCCCGACTAATGTTGTTCAGTCATCAAGTCATGTCCAAGTCGTGTCCAACTCTTTACAACCTCATGGAC
Source organism: Neotragus moschatus (assembly GCA_006410615.1). Lineage (NCBI taxonomy): Eukaryota > Metazoa > Chordata > Mammalia > Artiodactyla > Bovidae > Neotragus > Neotragus moschatus. Next base: position 1,296,265 of record SJYA01000900.1, on the reverse strand, counting down.
TGCAGCATACCAGGCTTCCCAGTCCCTCACCATCTCCTGGAGTTTGCCCAAGGCAATAAGCAGCCTTATCATACTCCTTTCTCAGTCTTGATCCAGTTAGTTGTTCCATCATTTCAGTTCAGTCACTCAGTCGTGTCCGAGTCTTTGTGACCCCATTAATCGCAGCACGCCAGGCCTCCCGGTCCATCACCAACTCCCGGAGTTCACTCAGATTCCTGTCCATCGAGTCAGTGATGCCATCCAGCCATCTCATCCTCTGTCGTCCCCTTCTGCTCCTGCCTCCAATCCCTCCCAGCATCAGAATCTTTTCCAATGAGTCAACTCTTCGCAAGAGGTGGCCAAAGTACTGGAGTTTCAGCTTTAGCATCAGTTGTTCCATACAAGGTTCTAACTATAGCTTCTTGACCTGCATACAGGTTTATCAGAAGACAGGTTAGATGGTCTGGTATTCTCATCTCTTTAAGAGTTTTCTACTGTTTGTTATGATCCACACAGTCAAAGGCTTTAGCATAGTCAGTGAAAGAGGTAGATGTTTTTGTGTAATTCTCTTGCTTTCTCTATGATCCAACAAATGTTGGCAATTTGACCTCTGGTCCCTCTGCCTTTTCTAAACCCAGTTTGAACATCTGAAAGTTCTTGGTTCATGTAATGTTGAAGTAAGATTTTCCTGACTAGCATAGCTCCCTCAAATATTGTTAATACATACATATTTTCAGGAACTGGTTCATGCTGTATATAACAAAGCATGTTGTNAATGTTGGCAATTTGACCTCTGGTCCCTCTGCCTTTTCTAAACCCAGTTTGAACATCTGAAAGTTCTTGGTTCATGTAATGTTGAAGTAAGATTTTCCTGACTAGCATAGCTCCCTCAAATATTGTTAATACATACATATTTTCAGGGACTGGTTCATGCTGTATATAACAAAGCATGTTGTTTCATATCATCTTAAGAATTATAACAATTAATGACAAATTCTTTTTTTTTAATATCTATTCATTTATTTATTTGGCTGTGTCGGGTCTTAGGGCTTCTAAGTAACTCACCTGGCAAAGAATCTGCCTTCAGTGTAGGAGACCATGGTTCAATTCCTGACAGGAATAGCCCCTAGAGAAGGAATAGTTGCACATGCAGGATTTTTGTTGTGGTGCAAGGACTCTCTAGTTGCATTGCTCAGATTTAGTTGCTGTGCAGCCTATGAAATCTCAGTTCTCTGACCAGGGATGGAACTTATGTCCCCCGCATTGCAAGGTGTCTTAACCACTGGGTCACAAGGGAAGTCCTCGTGTAATTGTTTTTATCTGTGGAAACTTCCCTCATGATATAAGGTTAATACAAATGAGAACACATTAACTTTTTCCAATCATCTAGCAATATTGATCGCTAACCTCCCAAATATGCCTCTTCTTTACCTTGTCTAGCTCTAATAAATATTTCAATAATTTATACTTCTTTATCTGAATATTGACTTTTTTTTTCTGGTTAAAGGAGAATTTTATTTTAGCATCCTTAACAAAGCCCTTAGATTTCTGTATTCTCTTTTCAAAGAAATCTCACTTCCAGAGCCACATCACAAACTAAGATGCAAATATAACATACTAGCATAAAGAGAATTTCCATTTCACCAGAAATAAAATTTCATGCAAAGTAGGTAACACTTTCATGGTAAATAAACCCCAGACATCAGAAAACTACTTTGGAAAGGAAAAAATTTAAGTAACTATTAAAAACTATTCAAGAGAATCATGACCTAAGCAGAAAATTGGAAACCACCTAAAAAGCCTTTTTAAAGAGCCACTCTCATTATTCTGTTATATAACTTTAACTTTTACATGGTTTGTGGATATACTTGGAATATGTTGTTCTATATTATTTTCTCTGCTAAGAAACACAGTTATCATTTCTCATATTAATAATACCCTTGCTATCATGATATCTGAGAGTATATTAGTCATTCTCCTTCTCTAAAGTTTTAGATGCTAACAATTGTACACTACAGGGTTTCTCAACCTCACACAAGACACTTTGAGCTGGATAGGTCTTTGTTGTAGGAGGCTGTCCCAGAATTGCAGGATGCCTAGCAGCATCCCTGGCCTCTACCCACAAGTAGCTGGCATCACCTCCCCAGTTGTGACAACCATAAATGTCTCCAGACATTGCCAAATATCCCTTGCAGAGGGGGCAAAAATTGCCTAAGTCGGAAAACACTGATACACTATTATAACTACTACCCACTGTTAAATAATTGTGCGGATTTTTTTCTTCTTCACATTCCTATGTTTGTTTTACATGAAAACATGTTAAGAAAAGGTACAAAGCACGACCTACAAATGTTGAACATAGGTCAAAAAGTAGGCATTTCCTTAAATGAATTCCACCTTACTATAAAACAAGAGGTATTCCTGGTTTCACACGTGAGAGAATAGTTTTACTACACGTGGAATGGAAATTGAAATGATATGTGCACTAGAACACAGAAAGTCCTGATCAGTTTTGAAAGACCCACATGCAGCCTGTATTCTTCATGTTGCTGAGCAACATGTCATCACAATAGATAAGTAAGAAAAATTCATTAAGAAAATCTGAAAAGTTCTCGTAAAAACAAAATACCACATTATTTTTAAGTATACAAACAAGAGTATAATACATAAAAATATATGCAGATGAATAATTGGCCAAGGTATGATCTATTTAAATTAAAAATATTTCACTAGGAGTTAATGAAAGTTTGGCACAAAAGTANGTAAAGTCATTCTGATTTTCATTGGAGAATTCCCTCTTTAAGGGAAAACTATCAGAGGTTGGGGATTGTGAATGTATAGATTTTATACAGTCTAAAGACATTTTCATATTTGTAGCTTCACAGGAATAATTTATAAAAGACACATTTCCAAGAAATTAATTGTTTTATTGAATATTTCTTATATTTCTTCTCTTTCATATCTAAATTTCATGCCTGGAAAAACCCCAAGAACTAAATAAAAAACCTTTCACTAATTTTTATTTAATTTTCACTGTGAAAAATATTAAACAAAGAGAAAATGGCACAATAAATCTGATGTACCCATCATACACTTTCAGCATTATTAATGTATGGTAGAAATGTAAATTGTTACAGCCACTGTACCTTAGACATCTGACTCCTTGATGGATTATTTTGACGTACATTCCAGATATGATAGTTCCATATGACTTAGATTGCACAATATGCTATTAGTATAATCAAATTTCCANTATCTAAATTTCATGCCTGAAAAAACCCCAAGAACTAAATAAAAAACCTTTCACTAATTTTTATTTGATTTTCACTGTCACTGTGAAAAATATTAAACAAAGAGAAAATGGCACAATAAATCTGATGTATCCATCACACACTTTTAGCATTATTAATGTATGGTAGAAATGTAAATTGTTACAGCCACTGTACCTTAGACATCTGATTCCTTGATGGATTATTTTGACATACATTCCAGATATGATAGTTCCATATGCCTTAGATTGCACAATATACTATTAGTATAATCAAATTTCCAGCAGTAGTACCTAGCTGTTATGAAAATATTTGAACAGCTTCAATGAATTCCAGACTATTTGATTTCTGCAGTCACATCAGCGGCAAAAATGCTCACAATTTACTGTAAAATATCACCAGAACATGAACCGAATGACCAAATCTGTATTATCACAAGGACTAAGTGGTTATTTAGAGGAACTAAATACAATTTTGATGACTTTAATTTCTGACAGCCTCCCTCTTCTGCAGATCTGTGTGAGTGGTATGACTATTCACAGTCCTTTTCTCTCTCTCTTTTTTTAAATAGATATGCAAAAGTTCTAAAGCTCTAAGAGATAGTACTTCTTCTCTACCCTTTTTCCCTCTGGCTACTAGATTAGACAGAGGAGCCTGGCTGTCTACAGTCCATGGGGTCACAAAGAGTTGGACACAACTGAGTGCACACACGCATACATACATACGAGATTAGAGGTCTATCCAGGCCTTGGGAGAACTGCAGTGATACTCATGATGCAGTATATATGCAAAAGGAAGAATTTCATGAAGCAAGGCAGGTTCCACGAAGACTTGTCGATGGTTTTTGTCCCAGGCCTACCTACGCAGCCAACAGTGCCTTCCTTTCAGGCCACACTTCAGGTGCCTAAGCATCACCAAGAAGAATTTCCTCATTTGGCTGTTTCCAAAAATTAAAACATATGCATGACTGGAAGGATATAGCATTTCTAACATATAACCGAACATCACAACCATCTTGTTCTGTAGGTAAAAATGCCCCCCCAATGTCATGAAAAGGCCAAATTGGTACAGGACAAAAAGCATGAGAAAGAAAAACACAGCTTTCATGGCTCTGAAATGGGCCTCCACACGGGGGTCTCTGGAATCCCTGATAGTGTGTGCAATGTTCTTCTTGTGTTTCCACAAAGAATGGAGCAACAGGAAAAAGGAAATCAGGGAAAGGAAGAAGGGGGGAAGGGACTCCATAGTGCAGATAATCATAAAATTTAAATGTTGATATTCATTCACCTTGCATAACTCAGTCATATTTCTCTCATGCATCTTTTGGACATGACACCAGAAGACATCAACATTATATGGCCAAGGAAAACTTATGACTAGGAAGGGCACAGATACCAGTGGAAGCATAAAAACAACCTTGTTAATTCTCCATTTTAGCCAAAGGAAAGGAGGGTAGGAGAAACTGGCGATCTTCAGGAAATAAAAGACAGCAAGGCAAGTAGCAAGCCAAGTACTTGAGTGACTGGCAAGTATCCAGACACAAAAAAAGATATATTTTCTTCCCACAGTACCAAAGCCTGCCTGATAGAACATCATTGAAAAAAACATGACAGTGGTTATCCATAATTGACTGATTCTGGCAAAAGCCAAACTAGTAAGAATGAAGTCAACCAAGCTCAACTTCTGATTTCTAATCCAGGCAATGCAAGTTGTGAGTCCAATAAATCCATTCCCTAAAATTCCTATTATAAATTCCACACCAGTCACAACCATGAAAACCTTCTCCAGTATATTCAACATGACTGCAAAGAGAAAACTCTGATCCATAGTTTGCTGACTAATTTCCAGATGATTTACGAGATAATGATATAGGCTTTATGTTTGATTGTGCAATAGTTGTTCTTCTCCTCTTTTTTTTTTTTAATTGTGGCTCTTCTTTTTAGTTAGGAAGCCCAGAAATCTGTAATAAAAGTGTGGAGTCACTTTTTGTAACACTCACTGGACATTTCCATACAGCTCTGCCAAGAATTTCCAGTCTTGGTCCAGATCTCAGCTACAGTAATATTCTATCTACAGAGATGATTGAAAGGCCAAATTTTCATTTTCTACCATGTAAATTCAGGCCTGGATTAATTTTCACTCTTTTGAATAAAAACTCGTTCTCCTCTCCCAAAGAATTATATCATTTGATACACAAATTTGAATTGTGAAATAGGAACCTCCAACAACAATTTTCACGTTAAAATATCTTTATCATGTAGCTGTAACCAGAAAACCCTATTCTGTTGGTAAATAATGAAACATTCACAGTAGAGGTCACTGCATTACAGGACAAGATACAGAGTCTGAAGTTTTTAGGAAACTTGGCAGGCAACATATGAATCTAATCTCAGTATCATCTCCCTCCATTATGAAAGACAACTTGCTGAGCATTGTACCTCTTAATCACTAAAAAGGTACAAAATTTGATAGGCCTTTTGGATTTCCGAGTTAATAAAAACCTGAGTGTGCTACTTACACTTGTTTGTTTGCAGAATAACCATAATGCTGCTAGTTGTGAGTAGGGCCTGAACAAGCTAAAGCTATTCAGAAAATCTAGGCTCTTCTACATGAACTGAGACAATTCAATGCTCTATGAAGTGTGAATTAAAAGAGACCAGATAATGCAATTGGAATTAACATTAAAGTGGTCTACATCATCTGCTCATGTAATTTACTTGTGACTTGCAGACTTGTTCATAGAACCATTCAACTTCAGCTTCTTCAGCATTACTGGTCAGGGCATAGACTTGGATTACAGTGATATTGAATGGCTTGCCTTGGAAACAAACAGAAATGATTCTGCTGTTTTTGAGACTGCATCCAAGTACTGCATTTCAGACTCTTTTGTTGACTATGAGGGCTACTCCATTTCTTCTAAGGGCTTCTTGCCCACAGTAGTGGATATAATGGTCATCTGAGTTAAATTTACCCATTCCAGTCCACTTTAGTTCACAGATTCCTAAAATGTCGATGTTCACTCTTGTCATCTCTTGTTTGACCATTTCCAATTTGCCTTGATTCATGGACTTAACATTCCAGGTTCCTATACAATATTACTCTTTACTGCATTGGACTTTACTTCCATCACCTGTTAGATCCACAACTGGGTGTTGTTTTTGCTTTGGCTCCATTCCTTCATTCTTTCTGGAGTTATTTCTCCACTCTTCTTCAGTGTTATATTGGGCACCTACCAAACTGGGGAGTTCATCTTTCAGTATCATACCTTTTTGCCTTTTCATACTGTTCATGGGGTTCTCAAGGCAAGAATACTGAAGTGGTTTGACGTTCCCTTCTCCAGTGGACCATGTTTTGTCAGAACTCTCTGCTATGACCCATCAACCGTGGGTGGCCCTGCATGGTGTGGCCCTCATAGTTTAAATCTTAATTTTAAATAGTATTATTTTAGTTCTTAGAAGTCCATCTGTGATCCTTTCATAGATTCTATTCCCAGGCAGCAGAGTTGTAGGCTTATTGTTAGGATAAAACTTTTTAATTGATTTACTTCCACTTAATGACTTTTAATAAATTTAGCTCCTCTAGAGTTTAGGTTGGCAAATTATGGTCCACAAGCTGCTGTTTATTTTTGTAAATAAAGTTGTTGAAATACAGCTATGTCCATTCATTTATGTATTGGCTATGGCTGCTTTTGAGCTACAGTGGCAGAACTCAGTAGTCACAGCACCATATAACTTGGAAAACCTAAAACATTTACTCTCTGACTCTTTACAGAAAAATGTTCGCTGACTTCTATGCTAGAGTCATGCCATCAGGCTAGCACAAGGGCTTGGCTCCCTCTACTTTCACTTTTGTGCACCAAGGTGTAAGCGGTGCAACAAGATGAAAGGGAGTTTCCCTCAATGTTTTGGCAGAGGCTTTGGAGACGTACTGAAGTGTCCTAGAAAGTCTGTACTAAAGATAATGATACCAGTTTTGTGGTTCTGTTTCCCTTAGCAAGTCACCATATGATTAATATGGAGATTTAAGAGAAGAGGCTAAAAGAGATTATTTCTTTGAAGAAAATAATCAGTTTATCTCACCATCTAAATGAAAGGAGAAGCATGTATAGACATTGACATATATCTCCTAGAGACTGGGGAACAAACAGCTGGGATTATACCTGAAAAAGTCTATAAGACAAAACGTGGCTATAGAATGGTTAGAGCAGAGAGGACTGCTTGAGAATAGTTGCCTTTCCAGAGTTCATTGGGGCAAGCTTCTTGTTTCTCATGGGCCAGATATGATCTTTATAAAGGGAGCTTGACATGGGTCACTTGAAAGGGAACTCCTAAAAATCATCTCATGAAAGGGAAAAGTAATCCAGGCAGATACCATCCAGGTAAAGTTCAACATCAGAAACCAGGAGCATAATCATTTTGTATGATTCAGTCCCTTTAAGAAATCAGCACAGGAACCTCAGATAGGACAGCCCATGTAAAAAGATTTCGATAAAACCCACAAAGGTGCAGGTGATAAAGGGTCAATGCTGCAAACTTAGAGTGTTTCAACCCTGCATATTCCAAAGAAAGATTTGACACTTGACTGACTCTGGAAGAGAACCTCTAAGTGCTTGGAATATCCTGCCTAGCAAGAGTATCTCTGTATACCTGGGGTCTTGAGTCACACCAGATAGTTTAGTTTGTGCTAACAATGTCATCTAGAGTGATTTTTTGTTTGTTTGTTTTCTTGGGGTTCAGAACTATGCTGTTTCAATTTGAGCTGGAGACCAAGAAGTTACAATCAATTACATGGGTGTCCCATGTTTATGTCACTAATCCTTAATAAAACCCCTGGACACCAAGGCTCCAGTGAGTTTTTCTCATTGGCAATACTTTACATTTATGGTTAAACATTCATCAGCACTGCGTGAACCAAGCACTGTTTATATAACTACACCAGGAGAGGACAATTTTAAAGTTGGGTCTGTCTTCTCCTGGGTTTCACTGTATTCTATGTACCTTTGGCCTTTGCTGATTTTCATCAATATCTTTTTATTTTAATAAGCTATAACAGTGACTGTACTGAGCTCTCTGGGAGTCATTTTTTGGGAATCATCAAACTTCAGTGTGTCTTGACAGAATGAGTCTTCATTAAAATATTCAAGATGACTGATAGCTTTTGACAGCCCCAAAGAGAACTGTAGATGATGCTAGCTATAGATGGAACCCTAAAGGAACCAAAGGCAGCACAGATGATGGGGAGATAAATAGCAATTTGCAACAAAATCCTCTCCTATGTTAGATTTCCAGGCTTGAATGGGGTCTGAAATTGCTGAATGGGAGAACTTTTATACTGAATGACAAATTTAAACTTTATTTTTAGTCTGGGCTGCACTTGATGCATGAGTGATGATAAAAGCTGTGGGGGCTGCCTAAGAAAAGGCAGAGAAGAATAACTTCTTCGTATCCTTGAAAGAGAAGACTAACTCAGTAAAACAGGATTGAAGGGGCAGTGGTAAGATAAATAAATTTGCTTACTGGTTTTTTGGTGCTTGAAAACAAGTTGCTTTTATATCATATGTAGACAAAGTCTTTTTATATTCTACTCTCTAAAAATGCACGTATCCCATATCTACATTAAATTGCCCTAGGAAGGGATCAAAAGCAAAAACTTCTGTCAAAACATGGAATTCCTGAGAACAGCAGTGTTAATAAGTAGCACTCAGTACCCAAATTAGCACTCTATCTGGGAAATGAGAAGAATGAAAGACTACTCTGCATTTTAAAGTATTCAATAGTTTCTGTATTTTCTTCCTTCATAATAAACTCTACTGTGCCCTATGCTCTGGGTCATCTATTTTCTAAGTCCTGTTGAACTGTAGTATTTGAGAAGACTCTTAAGAGTCCCTTGGACTGCAAGGAGATCCAACCAGTCCATTCTGAAGGAGATCAGCCCTGGGATTTCTTTGGAAGGAATGATGCTAAAGCTGAAACTCCAGTACTTTGGCCACCTCATGCGAAGAGTTGACTCATTGGAAAAGACTGTGATGCTGGGAGGGATTGGGGGCAGGAGAAGGGGACGACAGAGGATGAGATGGCTGGACGGCATCACTGACTCGATGGATGTGAGTCTGAGTGGACTCCGGGAGTTGGTGATGGACAGGGAGGCCTGACGTGCTACGATTCATGGGGTCGCAAAGAGTCGGACGGGACTGAGCGACTGAACTGAACTGAACTGTGCTTTCACTCTTAATCATTTATTTATTTGAGACCACCCATGGTACATGATCAAGAAATGATCTGGTTCTAATGAGTGTTGCAACTGCACCTCTAGGCATCTGTTAAGGTTGTGTAGTAAAAATTTAACACGCCAGTTCATTCTACGCTCATTATTTCCCAGCACACTTCTAGGTCATGTTGTTGTTTTTGTTGTTCAGTTGCTAAGTTGTGTCTGATCCCTAGAACCCCATGGACTGCAGAACACCAGGTTTCCCTGTCCTTCACTATCTCCTTGAGTTTGATCAGACTTCATGTCCATTGAGTTGGTGATGCCATCCAACTGTTTCATTCTCTGTTGACCCCTTCTCCTCTGCCCTCAATCTTTCCCAGCATCAGGATCTTTTCCAGTGATTTGGCTCTTCCCATTAGGTGGCCAAAGTATTGCAGCTTCCACTTCAGCATCAGTCCTTCCAATGAATATTCAGGATTGATTTCCTTTGGAATAACTGGTTTGATCTCCTTGCTGTCCAAGGGACTCTCAAGAGTCTTCTCCAGCACCACAATTCAACAACATCAATTCTTTGGCACTCAGCCTTCTTTATGGTCCAACTCTCACAGCTGTACATGACTACTGGAAAAATCATAGCTTTGACTATATGGACCTTTGCCAGCAAAGTGATGTCTCTGCTTTTTATTATGTCGTCTAGGTTTGTCATAGCTTTTCTTCCAAGGAGAAAGTGTCTTAATTTTGTGGCTGCAGTCACTGTCCACAGTGATTTTGGAGTCTGAGAATAGAAAATTTATCACTGTTTCCACTTTTTCCTCAACTATTTGCCATGAAGTGATGGGACTGCATGCCATAATCTTAGTTTTTTAATATTGAGTTTTAAGACAGCTTTTTCACTCTCTTCTTTCATCTTCATCAAAGGACTCTTTAGTTCCTCTTCCTTTTCTGTCATTAAAGTGGTATCATCTGTATACCTGACATTGTTGATATTTCTTGTGGCAGTCTTGATTCCAGCTTGTTCGTCATCCAGCCTGGCATTTCTCATGATTACTCTGCATATAAGTTAAATAAGCAGGGTAACAATATAAAATCTTGATGTACTTCTTTCCCAATTTTGAACAGGTCCATTGTTCCATATCCAGTTCTAACTGTTGCTTTTTGTTGCATACAGATTTTTCAGGAGACAGGTAAAGTGGTAGTTTGGTATTCCTATCTCTTGAATTTTCCATAGTTTGTTATGACTGATATAGTCAAAATCTTTAGTGTAGTCAATGAAGCAGATTGTTTTTTAATGACCTTGCTTTTTCTATGATCCAGGAGATGTTGGCAATTTGATCTCTGGTTCCTCTGCTTTTTATAAATCCAGTTTGTGCATCTGGACATTCTCAGTTCACATACTGCTGAAACCTTAGTTTGAAGGATTTTGAGCATAATCTTGCTAGCAAGTGAAATAAGTGCAATTGTATGGTAATTGGAACATTATTTGGCACCGCTTTTCTTTGGGATTGGAATGAAAACTGACCTTTTCCAGTCCTGTGACCACTGCTGAGTTTTCCAAATTTGCTGGCATATTGAGTGCAGCACTTTCACAGAATCATCTTTTAAGATTTTAAATAACTCAGCTGGAATTCCATCACCTTCACTAGCTTTGTTCATAGTAATGTTTTCTAAGGCCCACTTGACTTCACATTCTAGGATGTTTGACTCTAGGTGAGTTGAACACACCATCATGGTTATCCTGGTCATTAAGACCTTTTCTGTATATTCTTGCCACATCTTCTGTCCTTGCATTTCTGCTCTCTAGTGTGCCCANTCACTAGCTTTGTTCATAGTAATGTTTTCTAAGGCCCACTTGACTTCACATTCTAGGATGTTTGACTCTAGGTGAGTTGAACACACCATCATGGTTATCCTGGTCATTAAGACCTTTTCTGTATATTCTTGCCACATCTTCTGTCCTTGCATTTCTGCTCTCTAGTGTGCCCATCTTTGAGTGGAATATTCTCTTGGTATCTTCAATTTTCTTGAAGAGATCTCTAGTCTTTGCCATTTATTGTTTTCCTCTATTTCTTTGTATTGTTCACTTAAGAAGGCTTTCTGATCTCTCCTTAGTATTCTCTGAAATTCTGCATTCAGTTGAGTAAATCCTTCCCTTTTTCCTTTGCCTTTAGCTTATCTTCTTTTCTAAGCTAATTTTAAGACCTCCTCAGACAACCATTTTGCCTTCTTGTATTTCTTTTTCTGGGGGATGGTTTTGGTCACCATCTCCTGTACAATGTTACAAACTTCTGTCCACAGTTCTTCATGCACTCTGCCTACCAGATCTAATCCCTTGAGTCTATTTGTCACTTCCACTGTTAATACATTAGCCACAGTAATGAGTTGTTATAATTTCCAAATAATCATTGCACTGTCTTGGGGTTTTTTATGTCTCTGAGACTGGCTACCAGAGCTTTTATAGTTGTAATCTAGCCACAAATAAATACCTTTCTTTCCAAGCACTGTTCTTATATCTCATCAAAATTCCCAATGTCTTAGTGATATTTGGAACATATTTTGAATCTGTTCATCTACCCATCTGAAAAATACTTGCTAAATACCAAGAAGATGAGAAAGATAGTCTTTCCTGGTAAGCAAGTCTACTTTTCAAGTGTGATGCTCTTGGTTTAAAATCATGCTGGGCAACTGGTGACAATATCAAAATAATGAAGCATCAGAATATCCTACATTATGAGAGAGAAAGGAGGAAGAGAGGATCATGGAACCAATAAGTAATTGAAGAAAATGTTGAAAATTAACTCTGAGTGCATCAGAAAAACAGAAATAGTTTGGGGTCTATGGAGTCTAGATTTTTTTTCTATTTTAGCTTGTATTTTATCAATTTGAGTTTTTATATTTTTGCTTTTAAAAAATGTATTGGAATAGTGTTGAAAATTTATCAAGTGATTCTTTAGTATTAATCGTTGAAACATTTTCCTGTTTACATGCAATATCCTCCTGCTTGAGAACTTACCCCAGTTGTTTGCCAAAGTCAGCTGGGTATCAGCGGTTCTCTGGGATGATGTTTTGTCCTTTTTCTTTTGCTGTGTGTTAATTGCTCCCTGGTCCTTGGTTGTGTTTTTGTTTTTAGTGCACTCATTCTTTACTAAATCTAAATCTTTACTAAATCTTTAATCTATGTGTGTGTGTATGCTCAGTTGCTTCGTCATATCTGGCTATCTGCAACTCCACGAACCATAGCCTACAAGGCTCCTCGGTCCATGGGATTTTCTAGGCAAGAATACTAGAGTGGATTGCTATTTCCTACTCCAGGTGATCTTTCTAATCCAGGGTTCAAACCCATGTCTCCTGCATTGGTCAGCAGATTTGTTACCATTGAGCCACCTGTGGTCGACTATAATTTTTTTCTTTGCATTGAGAAATTTGTTTCCTTGTTAAGAGATTTTCATGAAATGCAATTTGGAATATTGCCATCCCCTGGATATCTTTGCATTTTCTGACATATATCATTCCTTTTAGTTTCTATAGCCTTAGATGAACTCACTAATCATTCAGTTCAGTTCAGTCACTCAGTCGTGTCTGACTCTTTTTACATATCATTAATTAGATGATATACATGCCAAATTCTAAGTCTACTGTTAATCTACTTTTGTATTGTTGAAACACTTAATTGTTCCTTGATGCATTTTATTTGAAGCATTAACAAATCATGGCTTATATCAAGAAGTAGTCACTAATGACCTGAGGCTTTAAAACAACTTTATTTTTGTGTGCAGATATTCAGCTTTTATTTTTAATTAAAATTTCAACATATTCCTGAACATATTTACTCTCCTTATTTTGGTGCTGTTTTCTATTTTTAAATGAAAACTTAAAATAATTAACTTTCTTTAGGAATTAAATCTCTATATATCTTTACAAGTGTAAATATATCTACATTAATACATATTTATGGCTATTCTTTATATATACGTATGTTTTAATGAAATCAATATAGTACAAATTAAGTGAGATTAAGCTAATATTTTGCCTAACATAAAATACATAATTTTACTGTTAGTTATATCATCATTGTCTTGATGGAAACATAGCAAAATCCTTTTCTTTTGGCATTTTCCAGGAAAAGTTTTTTCCTGTCACTTGTTGTTCAGTCACTCAGTTGTGTCCAACTCTTTGCGACCCCATGGCCTGCACCAGGCCAGGCTTCTAATCACGCTGTGCAGCTTTCAGGATCCAACTTGGGACTGAATCCAGGCCACAGCAATAAAAGCCCAGAATCCTAATCACTAAGCTACCAAGGGAACTCCCAAGAAGATATTTTTCAATAAGGCTCAATCACCTATCACAGAATAGAATTAAAATAGTCAGGATGAAAATAAAAACATAAATATGAAGTCCTGTTTGTTGTCTTCATTCTTGACAGACCATCATCGCTTCAGGCTTATTTTTGGAAGAGTAGGTTTTCTTAGATTCATGTAACCCCTCAGCTTCCTTAGGAGACAGAGTGAAGCCTTTTTCAATTTGCTGTTCCACAAAATCAGAAGCAAAGGGTGGCCAGAAGGACAGAAAAATAACAGCATGTTCACAAAAACCTTTGCCACGAAACTACCTAGAATGTGATTGGCCCACACTGTCACAATATTGCTCAAATAGTATAGAACAAAGAGGAGTAGGAATGAAATCATGGTCTTCAGGGCTCTCACGTGGGCTTCCAAGCTACAGTCTACACCCTTCATACGCCTGAGATGACCACATAAGGAGAGGATTAAAAGGAGAAAGGCGGCCAGGGACACTACAAAGGGGATGAGGAACATTATGGTAAGGGACAAATCGTACTTTATCATTAGAAAGTCCAATGTCACATTTTTTTTGCTGTTTACCTGGTTTTGGAACAGGATTTCAACTGCCGCATTCTTTTGAAGAAGGCACAAGCAGAAAGAGAAGACAGCCCCCAGTACAATAATGAGGAGCACCTTGTGAATCCTCCGTTTCATCCAGAGGAAAAGAAAATTAGAAAAGTTAGCTATTCTGAAGAGATAGAAGACACTGATGCAGGTGGTGCAGGCTATGGAGAAATAGTTGGATCCTGTCCAGACGAACCCCAAATTTATCAGGAGATTCTTGCTGTACCGTATTTCCTCAGCGGTTACATGTAAACCTGTACTTGAAATCATTATGCACAGCACAAATATTCTGGAAATAGCCAAGCAGGTGAGAATAAAGTCAATCAGAGAGGACCTCCTGCTCCTGATCCAATCAATACAGTTAACCAGAACAATGAATCCATTTCCCAAAACACCCAGGAAGAATTCTCCAACAGAAATGATCATAAGTATATTGTTCAATGTTCTCTCCATGCCTGCTGACAGGAAATCTCTGCCTTCATTACTCCACTGACTTATAAATGAGGTGTTACACATTTATGCATTCAAAGCTCTAATGTTCAATAAGTTCCTTTTCCATGCACTTTAATATTCACTGGCAGAAAAATAAAAGCCTTCAAGATGCTCCCAAAGTCTTAGTTATCTTTAGGAAACCACCTTTATTCCTCTCAAGATCTCAGCTAGTAATTTTCAAGGCAAATATTATGTATGTGTCGCCACTGCTGTAACACTGCCTATAATTTCCATGTAAAGTTATGCACTAGAATTTGAATCCTGGTTTGCTAACACACAAGATAGGGATCAATTTTTAGATTTTTTTTTCCCTTAGGATTTAGACACTTTTTTGTTTCATTCAGCTCAGTTATAAGCCAGAAACACTAAACTCCAATCTAGAAAATGTCTTGTCTCAATCTGGATGCTCTGAGAAACAGGGCATTACTGAGGAAAGTGCCTGGACAGTAGAAGGTGGCTGGGGAGCTGTTATACTAGCATGTAAGTCTGACTCTTGGAGAGGGAGAGGGAATGAAAAAAGACAAGTCCTAGTAAACAATCATAACAAGTTCTAAGAAAGTTCTAAGAAGGCCAGTGGGCAGTGTCAAGGCAATGGTGCACATCAGAGGGGTCCTGAGCCTCCTGAGAGCACGACTGCCATTGAATCTCTGCTCTGTTCAGTCACTGACTGGGAGTAGCTTGTAAGAAGGAATGGGATTGCAGGGCATGGGACAAAGGCTTATCAACTGTTGGGGAAATATAATTAAAAGCAAAATCTTCTCCCAACCTGGAAAATCTCACCACAAGGTAGTAGAGAAAGAAGACAACTTTGTTATTGAATAACAAACTATAAAAATAAAAAAGCTATAACAAACCTAGGCAATATATTCAAAAGCAGAGACACTACATTGCTGACAAAGGTCTGTCTAATCAAAGCTATGTTTTTCCCAATAGTCATGTATGGATGTGAGAACTGGACCATAAAGAAGGCTTTGCTCTTTGGATCACCAAAGGGTTGATGTTTTCAAACTGTGGTCCTGGAGAAGACTCTTGAAAGTCCCTTGGACTACAAGGAAATCCAACCAGTCAATTCTAAAGGAAATCAACCCTAAACATTCATTGGAAGGACTGATGCTGAAGTGGAAGCTGCAATACTTTGGCCACCTGATGTGAAGAGCCAGGTCATTGGAAAAGACCCTGTGGCTAGCAGGGTCTTAGGCAGGAGGATTAAAAGGCAACAGAGGATGCGACAGTTCGATAGCATCACTAATTCAATGGACAGGAATTTGAGCAAACTCTGGGAGACAGTGAAGNTTTCCATCTTTGGCTGCAAAGAATATAATCAATCTGATTTTGGTGTTGACCATCTGGTGATGTCCATGTGTACAGTCTTCTCTGTGTTGTTGGAAGAGGGTGTTTGCTATGACCAGTGCATTTTCTTGGCAAAACTCTATTAGTCTTTGGCCTGCTTCATTCCGTATTCTATTCCAAGGCCAAATTTGCCTGTTACTCCAGGTGTTTCTTGACTTTCTACTTTTGCGGACTGTCTTAGTATCTGTTTTCCCCATGTCAGGATAAGTGAAAGACATATGATTCCAAAAGCCTGACATGCCATGGTAATCAAGTTACTCCACTGCCTATTAGAACTCCAAACAGAAAATTAGAACCAGGAAGTAAATGGCAAATAGAAAATAGAAGACAGTTTTCATGGCTTTTATATGGACCTTGCTGCTGGGATCTTGGGGTCCTTTACCACTGAGCTGTATCTTCCTGAAATGTTTCCATGGGGAAAAGATTAACAGCAGAAAAGATGTCAGGGACATCGCAAAGGGTGTGAAGTTTACTAGCATGAACAGAGTCATATTTCAAAGGTGTAAAATGTCCCTCAGCTTGGTCTTCTGAGTGATGTTTCCTTCATAGTCATTTGCCTGGATAGTCTTATTTATGTTTACACCATGAATTAATAAAACCAAACAGGACAAAGTAAACAAGAAGAACATTTTTAATTCTCCATTTCAGGTAAAGAAAAATAATATTGGAGAACTGGCTATCTTGAGCAAATAAAATATGCTGAGGATAGCAGCAAGCCAGATGCCAAAATAGTTGCTTATTATCCAGGCAATAATAATAATTCTTGCTCTTAAATTGTCTAAAGTTGGGATTAAACACATATACATACCAATTTACTAATGTTACCCAGAGAAAACCAATTCTGGAGACTGCCAGAGCAATGAGAATCCCACCTGCTGACTTTTTTGTCTCTTGACCAGTAAATGCAGTTCACCAGTGACATGAAACCACTGGAAAAATTTCTTAGAATAAATTCTATTACTAGGGTGGAAAAAAATGTAGTAAAGTTATCATCTGTAGGAAAATAGGTAAATTCTATATCACCAGTCAAGATTTCTTTAATATCCTGACCACAGACTCTATGTGAGCTAATTTTTCTTGATATGAGATAAAGTCCTCATTTCTTTTAAATTCTGTGGCCAATGTCAGGCAGGAAAGCATGAGGTATGCTAATGGAAGAGCTCAATGTTGACATGATGAAAATCACTGTTATTCCCTGGTAGCTCAAATTAACTTCTGTTTACACACTTTATGACCTTGCTGTAGCCTGAAATATTCATATTCGTGTTGAAGTGAAAGTTGAATTCTCATTTGCTAACATGCAAATAAAACCATATCCTCTTTCACTGCTTTGCGATTTGTTTCTTGTTTCACATCTCCATAATTTGTGTTCATCAGCTTTACTTGTCATATAGTAAAATTTTAAAACCCAATACATAAAATATACAGTGACTGTTTTCTTAGATGGAGCTTGGTCATAACTAAGATTTTCACCATTATGAATTTCTTTAATGTAAGAATTATGTAGAAAGAATTCAATGTTTTTTCTATCAAAATATCAAAGTTTTCTTGGGAATCTTATAAGTTAAATACTCTTTAAAGGCTGCTGCTGCTAAGTCGCTTCAGTCGTGTCCGACTCTGTGCGACCCCATAGACGGCAGCCCACCAGGCTTCCCCACCCCTGGGATTCTCCAGGCGAGAACACTGGAGTGAGTTTCCATTTCCTTCTCCAATGCATGAAAGTGAAAAGTGAAAGTNTGCTGCTGCTGCTGCTAAGTCGCTTCAGTCGTGTCCGACTCTGTGCGACCCCATAGACGGCAGCCCACCAGGCTTCCCCACCCCTGGGATTCTCCAGGCGAGAACACTGGAGTGAGTTTCCATTTCCTTCTCCAATGCATGAAAGTGAAAAGTGAAAGTGAAGTGGCGCAGTCGTGTCTGACTCTTCGCGATCCCGTGGACGGGGCTCCTCCGCCCATGGGATTTTCCAGGCAAGAGTACTGAAGAGGGGTGCCATTGCCTTCTCCACCAGTTGTTGATAAATAGCATTTATGTATAGTTTATTGTTTGGAGAAGGCAATGGCAACCCACTCCAGTGTTCTTGCCTGGAGAATCCCAGGGACGGGGGAGCCTGGTGGGTTGCCGTCTGTGCGGTCGCACAGAGTCGGACACGACTGAAGCGACTTAGCAGCAGCAGCAGCATAGTTTATTGTTTACAAGTTCATAACTGTACACACAGACATACACATCCGTATTTCATGGATATGAGTTATTATTGTCCTGTAATTTCCAAAACAGAAAATAAGTCTCAGAGAGGCCATCTGTCCTTAAAAAATCTTTTCTCTCATTCAGGCTTTTCACCCCATTATTAATAGTTATCATATATCTCATGATTAGGCNCAACTTAGCAGCAACAGCAGCAGCATAGTTTATTGTTTACAAGTTCATAACTGTACACACAGACATACACATCCATATTTCATGGATATGAGTTATTATTGTCCTGTAATTTCCAAAACAGAAAATAAGTCTCAGAAAGGCCATCTGTCCTTAAAAAAATCTTTTCTCTCATTCAGGCTTTTCACCCCATTATTAATAGTTATCATATATCTCATGATTAGGCTTTTGATAGAGTTTCTCTCTTGAGTCTATTTATATATATATATATTTTTTAAGTATCAATTATTTAATTTAAAATATTCAAGAATTCTATAAATATTCCTCAGAAACTTAAAAAGTACATTGAATTCCTGCTATAAAGTCTAGGCTTCTCTCTGCATAAGTGTTCAGTTGTATTTTTCCTGTTTAGTTATTAGACTATTAAATATTTTGAAGGTTAATAGATGTTAAGATGATCTTCTTCCCTTGGGTTTTATTCAGTTCCAGGTTTTATACTATAATTTGCGTGTAGCAGAGACTCTTGAAACCAGATTGCTAGAAAGGAAAACCCAGATTCTCTACATCACATGATTCCAATCTTGGACTCAATTTTAAAACAACACTTTGCCTCATTACAATCCTCAGTAAAATGCAAATGATAACATTATCCTCTTCAGGTGGTTTTTGTGAGTTAGTGTATTATTTGTGTGAAGTACTTCCAGATGTACCTATCTGGTAGAGAGCAGGCAGGGAGAATTCTTACTCATTTAATCACATGTTAGTAGACGTTACAAATGTAGCAGGTTTTAAAAGGCAAGATTTCCTCCTGCAGCAACTGAGATACTAGTAATAAATCCTAAAACTGTTATAAATATACCACAGAGCTATGCAAGGAAGAAGGGCCAGTTAAAATCCAGCAAGAGGGGAATCTTTTCACATGAAGAGATGGTCTGTATATTTAATACAATCTCTATCAAAGCCTAGAAGGCGTTTTTGCAGAAAGTTAAATTATTCCTGAAGTATATATGGAAATGCAAAATGCCCAGAAGAGCAAAAAGAATTTTTTAAAAAATTGCAGGATTATAGTTTCTGATTTCAAAGCTTGCTACAAAGCAGTATTAGTCAAGATAGTGTGGTATTCACTTAAAGATAGACATATGTATCAATGAAACACAACTGGAGTTCAGAAATGAGCA
Source organism: Neotragus moschatus (assembly GCA_006410615.1). Classification (NCBI taxonomy): domain Eukaryota; kingdom Metazoa; phylum Chordata; class Mammalia; order Artiodactyla; family Bovidae; genus Neotragus; species Neotragus moschatus. Next base: position 1,276,516 of record SJYA01000900.1, on the reverse strand, counting down.
CTTACCACTGTAGTCAACTGATTTCCAAAAAATACCACGTCTGTTTAAAAGGGAAATGGTCTTTTTTCTTTTTTTTTAAGAAATGGTGCAAAAAAACCTGGATATACACATGAATAAAGCTGAATTTAGATCTTTATTTCATACCTTATGCAAAAATTAAAATAGATCAGAGGCCTAAAAATGAGCTAACCTATAAAACTTTTAGAATAAAACACAGGAGAAAACTTTTGTAAATTAGGGCTAGGCAGATCTTTTAGATACAACAGCAAAAGCATGATGCACTAAATTTAAAAATTAATAAATCAGACTATATCAAAATTGAAAACTTTTGCTTTGTAAAATACACATCTGACTTTCAGACGAGAGCTACAGTAATTAAATCAATGTGGTGCTGCCATTTGCTTATACAAATAGATCAATGGATTTGTCAGAGTATCTAGTGATTGACTCACACAGTGCGTTAGTTGCTCAGTCCTGTCCAACTCTTTGTGAACCCATGGAGTGTAGCCCACGAGGCTCCTCTGTCCATGGAGTCCTCCAGGCAAGAATACTGGAGTGGGTTGGCATTTCCTTCTCCAGGGGACCCACCCGACCCAGGGGTTGAATCCAGCTCTCCTGCATTGCAGGCAGATTCTATACCATCTGAGCCACCAGGGAAGACCCCAATGTATCTTTATAATGGAATATTATTTAGCCATAAAAAAGAATTAAGTTCTGAAATACACTGCAGTATGGTGAATCTTAAAAACACACTAAGTGAAAGAAGTCAGTCACAAAGTCCTCAAATTATGATTCCATTTATCTGGAATCAGAAAATCCACTGAAATATAAAGCAGATTAGTGGCCACCAGGGGCTGGGGAAGGGGAAATGAGAAATTGAAGTATGTGTCCTTCAAAGTGTGGGCAGGATTGAATGGAGCTATCTTTCTTTGTTGAGGATTGACCCACACATGCATGGTCAATTCACCTTCAACAAAAGAACTAAAAACAATTCAATCAAAAATAAAATTCTCTTCAAAAATGAAGATCTCTTCAACCTCAACCTCTCAACATAAAAAAATAATAATTTGAGGTGGTAATAGATCTAAATATAAAAGATAAAACAATAATGCATCTATAAGAAATTGGATATTTTTGTGACCTTGGAATAAGGAAAGACTCCTTAGCTAGGACACATATAAGCACACACACATGTGCACACACAAAAAGTTAATAAAAGCAATGATCACTATAAAGAAACTATAGTGAGACTATAAAGACACTAAAAAGAGAACAAAAATATTTGTCATAGAGTGAGAGAACAAAATACACGTATATATTACAAAGTACACACTCATATATATTAAACATTCTTTTAACTCAATACCAAAAGACAATCACCTCAATTTAAGAAAGTAAGCAAGATCTCAAAAGACCCTCAACAAAAGAAGATACAATAAACCAATAAAAAAAGTTCTTAGTATCATTACATACAGTTCAGTTCAGTTCAGTTCAGTCGCTAAGTCGTGTCTGACTCTTTGTGACCCCATGAATCGCAGCACGCCAGGCCTCCCTGTCCATCACCAACTCCCAGTGTTCACTCAGACTCACATCCATCAAGTCAGTCATGCCATCCAGCCATCTTATCCTCTGTCGTCCCCTTCTCCTCCTGCCCCCAATCCCTCCCAGCATCAGACTCTTTTCCAATGAGTCAACTCTTCGCATGAGGTGGCCAAAGGACTGGAGTTTCAGCTTTAGCATCATTCCTTCCAAAGAAATCCCAGGGCCAATCTCCTTCAGAATGGACTGGTTGGATCTCCTTGGAGTCCAAGGGGCTCTCAAGAGTCTTCTCCAACACCACAGTTCAAAAGCATCAATTCTTCGGCACTCAGCCTTCTTCACAGTCCAACTCTCACATCCATACATGACTACTAAGGGAAATGCAAATTTAAACTACAATGAAATACCACTTCAAACCAACTAGAGTGCTAAAAATAAAGAAACTGACTGGGCCATATTTTGGCAATGATGTGAAACAACTGGAACACTTATATATACCTGCTGAGCACTAAAGAATACAGCCACCTTGGAGAATTATTTGACTGTTCCTAAAAAGGCTACAAATACTGTTGGGCTGCACCCCACAGGCCTACAAGGCCTACACTCGCCCAGTTTTAGAGCCAAAAACAGAGCCTGGAGTCAGCAACAGAGACATTGATGGTTTAGTGGATGAAGGAGCTTATATGTCTGAGGCAAGGTCCTGGAGTGACATCCCACTGTAGCGGATGGTGGGCAGGACATAGTGGCAGGTGTCACAACTGAGGACAAGAGAAGACTGCCAACTGATGTCAGATTGGTTTATTAGTTACCAGGGAAACGAGCAGAAGGGCATGCTCCCTCACGACCCCTTTGATAAGCTCTTACTAGCTGGGGCCTGGGGCAAGTATATGAAAAGGTCAGTCATGTGCATAGGGTGTAGATGAAGCAGGCACTGATCAGGCAGGGGATGTACAGAGAGCAAGAGAACGGCCATCTTCAGGGGCCTGACCACACACAAGCACACTGCCCCCTATCCAGCTATTCCACTCATATATACATAGTCACTGAAAATAAATAAAAATATGTCCACAAAAGACTGATACAAGAATGTTAACACCAGCTTTACTTATTAAATCCATTACTAAAAGCAGCCTAAACATATTTATATCAACAAGGTGATGAAAGAGCAAATTGTGGAATATTCATAGAGTGAAATAGCACTCCACAATAAAAGAAACAAACTACTCACATACACAACAATACAAACTAGTCTCAAAAAATATGATTGAAAAAAGAGCTAGGAAAAAAATAAAAAAAACCCAAAACAGAAATCTGTATGTAATATATGATTTCTAAAGCAAGCAAAACTAAGACAGAAAGCACAAAAGCAGTTGTCTGGAAGCTGATCTAAAAAGGGCATGAAATAACTTTGAAGGGGTGAAAAAATTATTCTATATTTTATCATGGCAATTCTTTCAAAGATGCATACAATAGTTAAAGCTCATCAAACTATATACTTAAAGACAGCATATTTTACTATTTGTAAATTTTGCCTCCCTGAAGTTAATATTGGAAGGACTGATGCTGAAGCTGAAACTTCAGTACTTTGGCCACCTCGTGAGAAGAGTTGACTCATTGGAAAAGACTCTGATGCTGGGAGGGATTGGGGGCAGGAGGAGAAGGGGATGACAGAGGATGAGATGGCTGGATGGCATCACTGACTCGATGTATGCAAGTCTGAGTGAACTCGGGGAGTTGGTGATGGACAGGGAGGCCTGGCGGTGCTGTGATTCATGGGGTCGCAAAGAGTCAGACATGACTGAGCGACTGAACTGAACTGAACTGAAAGTTAATATTTACGTCAATGTATGGCAAAATGAGTACAGTATTGTAAAGCAAAACAAACTAAAAAAATAAAAATTAATAAAAAAAAAAGTAAATACAATAAATAAAAATGAGAGAAAAATGGACAGTTTCAGAAGAAAAAAAAGTCTGGCTTGACCTCGCTAATGGAAAGTCAAGCAGATTCTCTTCAAGATCTGACCCCCACATGGAAAGTCAGAGATATGGAATCAATCTTAGTATTATTGTTTTCCACATGGATGAGTTAAAGAAATCTTTGACACATCGTATTTTTATATTTTTAGAAGACTCGTGTTTTCGATGTTTTTGAAAATTATACTTTGACTCTTGTCATGGTCAGAATATACCCATATGCCCAAAAGGACATATGTGGCACACATCACGCCTGTCAGAGTCAACTCACTAAACTATGTGGCCCCAGAAGAGCCAGCTGTGAGCTGCACAAGCCCAGGCATGTCTCTTCCAGGCACTGGGTATGTCCTGAGTAGCAGCAGAATTGGATTTTCACCAACTCTGTGTTTCTGTTTTCTTCCTGAATCTGTGCTTTTATTTTTGATTCTGAACGTTGGCCAAGTTTGGATCTGGGTCTAATTTGTGCACAGTCAATATATTATACAAATATCATATGATATTACTTACATGTGAAATCCAAAAGAAGAAATACAAATGAACTTAATTACAAAACAGAAATATATCCACACGCATAGAACACAAACTTAAGTTTACGGAAAGGAAAAGGGGTTGGAGGGAAGGATAAGTAAGCAGGTTGGGAGTACACATACAAGCTATGATATATAAAATAGATAACCCACCTGAAACTATCATAACATTGTTAATAAGCTATATTTCAATGCAAAATAAAATAATTAAAAAATAAAAATATATATTATATGTTGAAATGATAATATATTGGATAAAATATATTTAAAATAAAATTTAATGCTGCACAAAAAAAGATAACCAACAAGGACCTACAGTATGGCACAGGAAATTATATTCAGTATTTTTTAATAGGCTATAAGAGGAAAGAAATGAAAAAAGAATATAATATATATTCAATGATATATATATTCAGTGATATATACATCTTCAGTGATACATATATATATCATTGAATCACTATGCTGTCCACCTGAAACTAATACAACATTGTAAATCAACTTTATTTCAATAAAATATAAATAATTTTTAAGAAGAGCCAGTGGGCACTTTCCCTGCATTCTCTTTCTGACTTGCTTTGTTAATAAAATCAAATCACCAGCTTCTCCCTGGAAGGAACTTGTCTAGGCCTTTCGTGCCCCAACTTTTATGGCTAAGGGATAGGATCTAAGGGATAAGACCTGAAATCAGCTAGCTCAGCTATCCAATGGGGNAGCCCACTCCAGTGTTCTTGCCTGGAGAATCCCAGGGACTGGGGAGCTTGGTGGGCTGCCATCTATGGGGTTGCACAGAGTCCGACACGACTGAAGCTACTTAGCAGCAGCAGCAGCAGCATTCTTGATGCCAGATGCAATTTCCTATTTCTGCTAAGACTAAAAGGATGATTCACCTATGTAAACACACAAATATGAGAGATAGAACTGGTTTCCACTAATTTGTGCTTTTATCTCCTCTGAGTCATATATTTGAAGGCAAATATTTTGGATTTTGAGTAGGAATTGCCAGAAAAAAAATTATAGAGCTCAGACTTTATTCGCCATCCATCAATAGGATCCTTCTGTCAAGAATTTTGTTGATTCTATATAATTTATTGGAATAAAGAAATTATGAATAGTTCACATTTCACACCCAAGTCCTAGGAAAAATAACTAGAAACATTAGAATAGAACATTATACTAGCTAAGTCAGAAATTACAAACAGACTAGACAGGCAAAATACATGAAGAAGCTACAAGTGCTACAGTGCNTCGCCATCCATCAATAGGATCCTTCTGTCAAGAATTTTGTTGATTCTATATAATTTATTGGAATAAAGAAATTATGAATAGTTCACATTTCACACCCAAGTCCTAGGAAAAATAACTAGAAACATTAGAATAGAACATTATACTAGCTAAGTCAGAAATTACAAACAGACTAGACAGGCAAAATACATGAAGAAGCTACAAGTGCTACAGTGCACAATCAGCTATGATTTTATGAAGATACAAGCATGTAGGATGAACTTGAATTCTTTGCAGTTGATGAAATAGAAAAAAGAACTCAAGACAGATATAAGTGCATGTAGATGTTATCAAAATAACATGAACAAGCTATACCACACTTCTTAATGGAGAAATTTCTTTTACAGTGACTTGTTGCTATTTTAATTGAAATATAACTAAGTGCCCTCCGGCTTCCACCATCTCAAGTCCATGTTCTTTGTTCTGGGCTAGAGAGTGACTACATTTCCCGCTCCCCTAACAGATGGTTGTGGTAAGCTGATCAAAATCTGAACAATGTCATGTAAGTGAGAATTATGTCCACTCTTTTTAGGCCCATTCCAAAAACTTCCCCATGGACAGTATGCTCCACACCTTTTTCTCCCAGCTTTCTTGTATGGAAATAATCCCAAGCGATCTTAGAAACCGCATGATAAAGATGGTAAACTTGTTGGCCCAATTTCTGTTATTCAACTGCCTAAAGAAGGCCGCTCAGACATATCGGTACTCTTTAAAGGGCAAAATGAAATGTGCACTGTGTTTGAGTCACTTTATGCTTGAGAGCCTATTTGTGGCAGCAGTTTGTCTACTCAGTCTAATTCAGAAACTGGAATTAAGACTGTGTAGATTTTGTNGGTACTCTTTAAAGGGCAAAATGAAATGTGCACTGTGTTTGAGTCACTTTATGCTTGAGAGCCTATTTGTGGCAGCAGTTTGTCTACTCAGTCTAATTCAGAAACTGGAATTAAGACTGTGTAGATTTTGTAGAGGCAATTGAATGGTGAGAAAGATAACTAGGAAATCCATGCGACCTGCAGAGTTTGTGATCAATTTCATTTTCATTGGTTTTCAGCCCTCATAGTTTATTCATCCATTTAGTGACTAGAATATCATTTGGATGAACTCTTCTATAGACTTTTTTTATGTCCAAGGATGGAGTAGGAAACAGGCTAGACACGATCCCCACATTGTAGGGTTTACATTGTCCTAGGACAGAGAGATAATTAAAAAGAATGAATAAGTCAGTGTGGATTAATAAGTCACAGTGAACAAGCACTGTGGAAATGATTTACCTTAATTTTGGCTTAGACGGTAAAGCGTCTGCCTACAATGCAGGAGACTCGGGTTCAATCCCTGGGTCAGGGAGATCTCCTGGAGAAGGAAATGGCAATCCACTCCAGTATCCTTGCTTGGAAAACCCCATGGACGGAGGAGCCTGGTAGGCTACAGTCCATGGGGTCCCAAAGAGTCGGACACAACTGAGCGACTTCACTCACTTCACTTACTCACTCTAAGTTTAGATCATGTTGTTATAATTTCACAACTAAGAATTAATGTAGACATGTAAATTCAGTTGTTGAGCAACATTATACATTTCTTTCCTTTAGTGAAAATTGTTATCAATACCATGTCAGCATATTTTTTCTATTTCATCATTTTCCATGAGATTTTTATAAAACAGATCTTGAAGACATTTCTTATAATTATTATATAGACAGCATAAATACTACTTTAATACATGCAGAAAAGCCATTCAATCATATAGCAAATTTTTTTACTTTTCTTATACAGAATGCATTTTTAAGATAGAGAAGATCTGTGTCTTCTTGTCTCAAGGTTAAAAGGAATTTTTAGGTAGCAAAATGGAAGAAGAAGCCCCAGGTGGTTTAGCGGGAAAATGAATAATCTGACATCAGATCTCCATTTCAATATGTCTTCTTAGCTAAAAATTGTAAAAAGTGACTTTCCTTACTGCATGTGGAAATATACCAGCACTGAAAACAAGGCATGATTAATATTTTCTTCATCCATATAACAGAACTGATTTTTTTCTAAGCTTTTTTGTCTGTGTATTAAATATAATAGTCCTCTATAGAGTTGATTGTACACATATGTAAAATTTATCTAAATATGACTGTTATTCTTGAATTTTATTTTGGGCATCTTTTCCTAACAATGTTACTAATTACTCTCGAATAACCATAGAGTAAGTGATGGATGGAAGTAAGTGATGATGGAATGACATCTATCTCAAATATATATCTTCAATGTGTGATCTAGAATTGGAGGTCATTGCCATCCAAACAATTGGAAGCTCAAACAATAGAATCTAAACACACTGTGGTGCTAGTTAGAGTGGAAAATAACAATGAATTCCTAAATTGTCAGTTCTTTAAAATTCATAACTGTAGATAATAAATTTTTCAATTGGAAGATGATAACATAGAATATGTAGGTGAAATACACATTACTTCGTAATTCTGAAGAATTTCACATAATATTTTGTACAGTTAGAATGCTTATCTGAAATATATTGGTTAATAGTATGGTAATATTATTATCAGGGCTTTCTAGATGGTGCTAATGGTAAAGAACCCACTTGCCATTTCAGGAGACGCAGGAGACTAGGATTCAATCTGTGGGTCAGAAAGATCCCTTGGAGAAGGAAATGGCAACCAATTCCAGTATTCTTGCCTGGAAAATCCAGAGACAGAGGAGCATGGCAGGCTACAGTTCACAGGGTCTCAATAAGTCAGATATGAATGAAGTCACTTAGAATGCATGAATGCAATTTTATCATCTTTCTTATATCTTTCATAAACATACACAAGGACACTTTTTGTTATTAGCTTGGGTTAAAGACTTTTCTAGGTAAGCATTTGGATATTTACTCAATTATAACACATTTTTTTCAAAAAGCAGAAGAAAGTATAAACTGTAACAGACTTCATCCTTTAATTTTCTGTGAGAAGACATATGTCTCTACCTAGTTCCTTTTACTTTTAGCCAGCATCTTGGCTGCCACAGAAATGACAGAAAGGTCTGTGTTAATTTCCTGTTTGTCCAAATCAGAATAAATGAGTGCATTGAAGGATAGGTGATTGCAAGGGCCTGGAAAAGCATTTGGACCGATTCCTTCTGCAGCTCATTAGAATTCCAAATTGTTAAAATTACAGTCAGGATGTAAGTGGCAAACAGGAAAAGAAAGGAGATGACAGTTTGCATGGCTTTTATGTGGACCTTGGTGCTGGGATCTTGGGCTCTTTTGCCATTGAGCTGCATCTTCCTGAGATGTTTCCACAGGAAAAAGATTAGCAGCAGAAAAGATGTCAGGGACATAGTGAAGGGTATGAAGTTTGTTAGTGTGAGCAGGGTCATATTTGAAAGGTGTAAAAAGTCCCTTAGTTTGGTCTTCTCAGTGATGTTTCTTTCATATTCACTCATCTGAATAGTCTCATCTATACTTAATACTGCAACCTGGAAAAACAAGAACAATGACGTCCCCATCATCATCATGAGAACTACACTTTTAACTCTGCACTTCAGGTGAAGAAAAATTAGGCTGGAGAAATTGGCTATCTTCAACAAATAAAATATACTGAGGCTAGCAGCAAGCCAGTTACTAAAATGGTTGCTTACTGTCCAGGCAACACGGATAACAATTCTTAAACTATATAGAGCTGGATTATACATAGTTGCATACCAATTGATTAATATTGTCCAGAGCAAAACAATTCTGCAGACTGCCAGAGCAGTGAGAATCCCATCAGCTGAGGAGATCTTTTGTTTCCTGACCCAGTCATTGCAGTTGACCAGTGCTATGAAACCATTCACAAAATTTCCCAGAACAAATTCTGTCACCATTAGAATGGAAAGAATGCTCGATACTAAAGTTAGCATGTCTAAAGAAATCCAAGCCTCATGTCACTGTTGCGATTCCTTCAATATTCTGACCTTAAATTCTTTATGAAGATGATTTCTGGTTGTGCAGTGAAGTTCTTATTTCTTTCAAACTCTGTGATGAATGTCAAGCAGAAAAGCACCAGGAAATAATATTGGAAGAGCTCAATGACACCGTGATGAAAAACACTGCTATTCCCTAGCAGCTCAAATTAGCTCTCTTCATACACTTTGTGCCCTACTATGGGATGGGTTACTTCATAAGGGACTTTGAAGTAAAATATGAATTCTCATTTGCTAGATGCAAATAAGGACTCATNAAAGCACCAGGAAATAATATTAGAAGAGCTCAATGACATCGTGATGAAAAACACTGCTATTCCCTAGCAGCTCAAATTAACTCTCTTCATACACTTTGTGCCCTACTATGGGATGGGTTACTTCATAAAGGACTTTGAAGTAAAATATGAATTCTCATTTGCCAGATGCAAATAAGGACTCATCGTTTTACAAGATTTTCCCTGTCCACCTCTTCATAATTTGTGTTTATCAACTTTTGTTGTTAGTGAGGAAAATTTTTTTTTTCTACTTTCTCATTATTAGTGTATAGGAATGCAAGGGATTTCTGTGTGTTGATTTTATATCCTGCAACTTTACTATATTCATTGATTGGCTCTAGTAATTTTCTGGTGGAGTCTTTAGGGTTTTCTATGTAGAGGATCATGTCATCTGCAAACAGTGAGAGTTTTACTTCTTCTTTTCCAATTTGGATTCCTTTCACTTCTTTTTGTGCTCTAATTGCTGTGGCCAAAACTTCCAGAACTGTGTTGAATAGTAGCGGTGAAATTGGGCACCCTTGTCTTGTACCTGACTTTAGAGGAAATGCTTTCAATTTTTCACCTTTGAGGATAATGTTTGCTGTGGGTTTGTCATATATAGCNAGGATCTTTTTGTAAATTTTACATGTGAAATAAAGGGTGGACATTGGAGAGCTGAACAAGTGGGCAATATTGGACAATTGCTACTATTTTTAGTCACCCAGGAACTGAGTTCCATTCCTGAAACCATGCACTATGAGATCTAGCTCTCATTTTAGGAAACTAAATTGAAATACTTTCTGAGCCTGCCTTGAAATTACAAAAGCTGCCACTTTAACCACAGAATAAGAGGATGGGAAAAAGTAGCTATCTTCAGGCAATAGAAGATGCTGAGGCATATGTCAAACAAGACACTCAAGTGGGGGATCATTATACAAAACTGAATATTATTTTTCCAGTTTGACCAGTGTTATGTAGCTCTGCATAGAGCATCAAAGTAGATATTAATTAATCAGTACCAAGATCAAGAAACATATCCTAGTTAGGGGTAAGCTGGCGAGAATGAGGTTAATGAAGTTGAGTTTTCTGAGTCTTCCCAGTTGGTTCAGTTCATTATTCCAATTAATGCATTTCTCCAAATGCCAACTATGAATTTCGTAGATTAAAAAAAATAGAGTCTTTATCTTGTGTGCTTCACATTTCTTCTGAGTGAAAAAAACTCCCATCCCAAATACCACTACTGATGATTAATGGGTTGAAAACTAATAGTTTCGAAGTACTTTTTTGTTTCTATTGTGGTTTCCTTTCCATTTCAATAAATGCCAGCTTTTATTATCACACTGGTCCTCAGCTAACATTGTGAAAAACATTTCAATTCCTTTAAAATGACAGTATGTGATTTTCCTGCCAACAAGAGTGACTATTTCTCCTTTTATTGTAATATCTGATATAATCTTTCATTATAATATGTGTGAAAGAATAGAATTTGGTTTAGTTAATTGGTGATCAAGAAAGATTCTCTACCAAAGTTTCACCTCTGAGTTCCCTAAAATAATTTTAAAAGGCATGAAAACCCCCAAGTAGGAGTTTCTAAGAGCCATTTTTCAGAATTAAAATTGTGATTTTAGGAATGAAATTTCATCATCATCTTTGTAACTAGCAGCCTCAATTGACTATAGAACGAAAGAAGAAAACACATTAAAAGTAACAATAATTCAACTTGGTCTAGATGAAGGAAGGTAGGCAACTGAAAATAATTCATAAATTAAAAATAACTTCTTACAAGTGAATCTCAGTAATTGAAGTTTAAAGGAAACATGCTATTTTTACCAGAATAATCTTCCTTTTGATGATTATAATAATAGTAATCAGTATTTGCTAGATATATCCCTATATATTGTGAATATTGGTGTCTTTGGCATCATATTTGCTTCTCAAAAGCCTCATTTACTAGAGATAATGTGAGTAACTTTTCTCAGATAACAGCTTGTCTGTCATTATAGGGAAAGTCAAGGAACAAAACTTGATCTCAAAACACCGTTCAAATGAGCAAACATCAGCACATCAGCGACAGTGACACCATCCTATGTGCCCGCTACGCATGCTCAGTCGTCTCGGTCAGGTCCAGCTCTTTGCGACCCAATGGACCATAACCCTCTGTCCATGGGATTCTTCAGGCAACAATACTGGAGTACACTCTAAAGCCCTCTGTTAAGAGCTTCCTCGTAAAAGTTACTTATCTTTTTTATTAAAGGAATTTAATTTAGTAAATGAAATAATTTGTGCAAGTACTGCATTTTAAACTAAAAATTTTAATTTATAAGTATACTCATTTTGACTTAAATGTTTCTCTTCACTAGGCTAAGATAATGTTAATCTTTAGGAAATTACTTAGATATTGTCCAGATTACATTTATAAGCATCACTAAATGACCTAGCTCAGGATGATGATGATGACAGCAGTGAAATGGGAGAACTCTGATAGATGTGATATCATCCAGTTTTCAAAGCGGCAACATTCACTGTGACAGGTGACCACTAGGCAATCTCTCCTAGGCACTTCAATCATTCTCAGCATCAGGGCTGGCATGAAAGACTATCTTTACCTACTATGTCATCAAGAACAGTGTCAAAGTGACATATTCTAATGATTTACTTGCTGTTATTTTCCTTTACTTACATTCTGACAATTATGGCTAAAGCTACCTCAAAAAGTACTTTGCTTTTATTGAATTTCCATATGGAAATGAAGATATATATACAATAATACACTTTACAATCTTCTTTCATATTTTAATACCATCATTAGCAAGCTAAGTTCTCTCACCTGCTTATTTATATTTCTAGCTACTGTGATTAAATCTAGGTAATTTATTAAGCAGTCAAAGTACAACATTTGCACAAGCATTTTCAAACATTCCACTGAATTGCATTGAGTTTTAACAAATTTACCTTTCTATGTCTTTTTTTCTCTAACAAGGAACTAAAAAAATTTATAACAACAAAAATATATGCATCAACACACGTGTGCATACACATACACACACATTCTTAGTGTGTGATTGATTATGGATGGAAGCAGAAAATTGTTATTTAATTTTAAGATGAACTATCATATTTTTTATATCTAGGTTTAGTTCATAGGAAATTCACTAAATTTTGTGCTCAAAAGGTGTGTGTGTCTATATGTGCTTAGTTGTGTCCAACTTTCTGCAACACCATGGACTGTAGCCCATCAGGCTCCTCTGTCCATGGGATTTTCCAAGCAAGAATATGGGAGTGGGTTGCCATTCCTCACTGTAGGGGATCTTCCCAACCCAGGGACTGAACCCATGTCTCTTGAATCTCCTGCATTGGCAGGTAGATTCTTTACCACTAGCATCACCTGGGAGTGAGTGGATATTTGAAAACAAAAGTGTCTAGGAAAATTAAGATATTCTGAATTTGAGATTTTAATGGGAGGTGGAAGTTTAATGGGAGGTTCAAAAAGGAGAGAACACATGTATACCTATGGCTGATTCATGCTGATGCTTGGCAGAAACCAACACAATATTGTGGAGCAATTATCCTTCAATTAAAATTAATAATTTTTTAAAAGGCACAAATAATGTGGATTTATAATTTTTGTATCATATCTTTCTTTTTTCTATTAATTAAAATTATTTTTAAATTTTAACTCAGGCTTCATACTACCATAACCCTGTATTTCTCTTTATTTAAAAAAGAACTCTAATTACAGTGGTATCTATGAGCACATGTGGTTTCAGGTCAATATTATTTTTAATAATTTTTTTTCTGCTTTCTACACATATTCATTATTGTAAAACATAATACTTATAGAGATTAAAAGGAGACACAAATGCATAGGAATAAAAAACTATAGTGTTAATAGCCCTTTCACATTTGACTCATAATGCAGAATTTTACCAGGTATCTAGACCCTCCCCAACATATTCCTTTCTATTGATATTATTTCTCTTCTCTCTCCACCCTCCATACACTCCAAATTGTTACAGTAATCACTAATTTGTTTTACTTCAGAGTTTTGTCACTAATGTAATGCTTCAAAAACTATCCAGTTGACCTATTTTTTAACTTTGTATGTCTGGAATTCCAGTGAATTTTTTAATCTTGATATTTCTCCTCAATTTCCAATGTGCATTATTGTCTATATAGCTCTAAATTTGTTGATTTTTTTGTTATATAAATTCTATTGACATCGTGTAGCACTATTTTTTATTTCATTGCTGTATAGCATTCTTTTATGCAAGTATTCTATTATATCCATCTTACCAATGATGGAAATCCAGGTGATGTCTTAATTCTAGTTACTCAGAACAATAATGACAGGGACATTCTCATATATGTATCCTGATACACAGTACAAAAAACCTCTAAGGTACAAAATTTCTATTATATATTACATGTATTAACATTTCATTATATAGTTTAATCATAATACAAAAATTGTAAGTAATGATTTTCCTAACTGAGTGTGATAATGCTACAGCANGATGGAAATCCAGGTGATGTCTTAATTCTAGTTACTCAGAACAATAATGACAGGGACATTCTCATATATGTATCCTGATACACAGTACAAAAAACCTCTAAGGTACAAAATTTCTATTATATATTACATGTATTAACATTTCATTATATAGTTTAATCATAATACAAAAATTGTAAGTAATGATTTTCCTAACTGAGTGTGATAATGCTACAGCATTAAAAACAAGTCATGATTATTTTTCTCTTCTTCACCCCTATCATGGAAGTGTTAGTCACTCAGTCGTGTCTGACTCTTTGTGACCCTATGGGCTGGGGCCCACCAGGCTCCTCTGTCCATGGAATTCTCCAGCCAAGAATACTGGCGTGGGTTGTCGTTTCCTTCTCCAGGTGATTTTCTGGAACCAAGGATCAAACGTGGGTCTCTCTGCATTGCAGACAGATTCTTTACTGTCTGACTTACCAGGGAAGCTCACCCTTATCATAGGGCTTCATTTTTTTCTAAGGTTTTAGCCTACTTATAAAAATCTAATATTCTTCAGTGAAATTTATTATACACATATACAATATACACAAAATGTTTATTATTTTTGAATTTAAAGTGGTTCTCCTTTCCTAACAATATTCCTAATTTCTATTGACTATGAAGTAAGAATCCATGATGAAATAATATCTATCCCAAACCATACATCAGTTCAGTTCACTTCATTTGCTCAGTCGTGTCTGACTCTTTGTGACCCCAAGGACTGCAGCATGCCAGGCTTTCCTGTCCATCATCAACTCCCAGAGCTTACTCAAACTCATGTCCATCAAGTTGGTGATGCNCAAGGTGATCAAAACATGAACAATGTTATTTATGTGAAAAATTTGTGCAATATTTTAGGCCCATCCCCAATACTCTCCTCAGGGACTGTCCTCCCTATGGTTTTTTCTCCCAGCTTTCTTGAATGGAGAAAACTCCATGCAATTGTCCAAATCCACATGTTAAATATGACCAACTCCTGATCACCCTGATTCCTTGGATAACTACCTAGAGAAGTGTGCTCAGACATATCAGTACCCTTAAAGAACGATATTAAATGTACACTGAATCTGAGTCACTTAATGTTTTGGAACCTATTTGTCTACTCTGTCTAATGCAGAGACTGGAATTGAGATTGTGTAGATTAGTGTAGAAGCAATTAAATGTTGAGGAAACAGAACTAGGAAATCCATGTGACCTGCAGATTTTGTGAAGAGTTTCATTTTCACTGGTTCCAGCTTTCATGTAGTTTTTTAAATCCAATTAATCATTAGAATATCTTTCATATAAATGCTCCTGTAGACTGATTTTTATGTACTGGAAAGTTAGCATAAAACATGATAAGCATGATCCTCACATGATAAGGCTTATGTCCCACTAAGGAGACAGATGATTAAAAACAGTGAGTAATTCAGATGTGGAAATGATTTATCTTAACATTTAGATAATGTTGTTATAATATCATAATACCAAGAATTAATAGAGTCATAGAAATTCAGTTGTTGAAGAAGGTTATAAATTTATTTCCTATAGTGAAACTTGCTAGCAATCCTACTATGTGTCAACACACTTTCTATGTCATCATTTTCCACAAGATTGTAATAAAATAGATCTTCAAGACATATCCTATAATTATGACATAGACATCATAGACACCATTCTAATACATGCAGAGATATCATTGAATTAAGCATCATAATTTTTTTTACTATTCTTACACTGAATGTATTTTTAAGATTGGGAAGACCTAAGTCCTTTGTCTGAAATTTAAAATGAATTTTTAGCAGTAAAATGGAGGAGAAGATTGACAATTCAGAGGCCCAATTTTGGTTTAGGGGAAAACTGAGCAATTTTGAAAAAATATTTATTTGGCTGCACCAAGTGTTAGTTGCAGCATGCGGGATCTTCAGATCTTCCCTGAGCCACGTGAAATCTTTAGCTGTGGCTTGGGTGCTCTTAGTTGTGGCAGGCTAGATGTAGTTCACTGACCAGGGATGGAACCCAGGCCCTCTGCTTTGGGATCACAGAGTCCTGGCCACTGGACCACTAGAGAAGTCCTGAAAACTGAGTAATTTGACACCAGATCGCAACTTGAAAAGAGGTCTTCTTAATTTGACACCTCTAAAAAATAATTTTCCTAATTGCATGTGAAATATAGCAGCTATGAAGACATCGTAATTATTTTTTTCTTCTTCATCCTCACTGTAGTATTTGATATTTTCTAAGATTTTTGACTCCTAGTAAAAATCATGTATTCTTTAGTACAGTTAATTATATACATATATAAGCTTTAACCTAAAAATATTTGTTACATTTGAATTTTATTGCGGGCATCTTTGCTAAGCACATTGTGATACTAATTTCAATGGAAAATAGCAATAATATCCTGAGATAAGCTCAATTCTTAAAAAGACATAAATACAGACTATAAATACTTCTTTTGAAGATAATAGCATATAATATACATGTGAAATACACATTGCTTCATAACTCTGAAATTATACATTTTGTAAAATTAGATTGTTTATCTGAAAAATATTGGTTAGTGGTATCATAATCTTATCATCAGTTTAATAGCATTCATAAACACTCACATATATACTTTTCATCATAAGCTTGAGTAAAAGACTTTGTATGTTAACCTTTGGAAATTACTCAGTTATAGTCACATTAGAAAAAGCAGCAGAAAGTAAAAAAATTTGCAAACACCATCAGCTTATTTTTTTGCTGGAAGACACATGATGCCCACTTATTTCTTTTCTCTCAGTCAGCACTTTAGCTGCCAAAGAAATGACAGAAATGCTTTTGTTAACTTCCTGTTTCCCCAAAACAGGGTACATGAGTGATTTGAAGGACAGAGGAATCCAAGAGCCTCAAAGAACAAAAAGACAGGTTCCTTTTGCTGCCTTTTAAAACTTCAAATGGATCCCATTAGAGCCAGGAAATGAATGGCAAACGGCAAGAGAAAGGATATCACAGTTTGCGTGGCTTTTATATGGACTTTGGTGCTAGGATCTGGAGATCCTTTACCACTGAGCTGCATCTTCTTGAGATGTTTCCACAGGGAAACAATTAATAGCAGAAAACATGTCAGGGACATAGTATGAGATTTCCTAGCATAAGCAGCGGAGAAGGCAATGGCCACCCACTCCAGTACTCTTGCCTGGAGAATCCCATGGACGGAGGAGCCTTAGTAGGCTGCAGTCCATGGGGTCGTGAAGAGTCAGATATGACTGAGCAACTTCACTTTCACTTTTCACTTTCATGCATTGGAGAAGGAAATGGCAACCCACTCCAGTGTTCCTGCCTGGAGAATCCCAGGGACGAGGAGCCTGCTGGGCTGCCGTCTATGGGGTCGCACAGAGTCGGACACAACTGAAGCGACGCAGCAGCAGCAGCAGCAGCATAAGCAGAGTCACACGTGGAAGCCATAAACTGCCCCTCAATATGGTCTTCTAAGGAATGTTTCCTTCCTATTCATTTGTCTGGATAGCCTCATTGTCGTATATCACTGCAACATGAAAAACCAAGAAGAATGAAGTTCCCAGAAATATTATGTGCAGGACACTTCTGACTCTCCACTTCAGGTGAAGAAAGATTAGGCTGGAGAAATGGCTATCTTCAACAAATAAAATATACTGAGACTAGTAGCAAGCCAGGTGCTATAATGGTTGGTTACTATTCAGGCAATATGAACAATAATTCTTACTTTTAAACTATATAGAACTGGATTCAACATAACTAAGTACCAGTTCATTAACATTACCCAGAGCAAAACAATTCTGCAGACTGCCAGAGCAGTGAGAATCCCATCAGCTGAGGAGATCTTTTGTCTCTTGACTGAATCAGTGCAGTTCACCCGTGCTATGAGGCCACTGGCAAAATTTCCTAGAACAAACTCTGTTAATAGTAGGATGGAAAAAATGGTCAATAGTAAAGTTATCACATCTAGAAAAAAAGCCTAGTCTAATATCATGGTTGTGATTCCTTCAATAGTCTGACCTTAAATTCTTTGTGCAGCTGATTTCTGGGTGGGCACTGAAGTTCTCCTTTCTTTTGACTTCTGTGACCAATGTCAAGCAGGAAAGTACTAGCATATGCTAAGAGAAGAGCTCACTGTTATCTTGATTAAATAATTGCTATTCCCTAACAGGTCAAATTGACTCCTTTTATACATTCTGTGTCCTTGCCATGGAATGGATTACTTAAGATTTTAATGAAGAGATGAAATCTCATTTGCCAGCATGCAAATAAGGACATATTGTGTTGCAACTTTTCCCTGTTTAACCTCTCCATAATTTGTACTTAACAAATTTAGTTGTTAGTGAGTAAAATTTTAAAAACCAACACATAGAATGTACAGAGAAAGCCTAAACTATTAGATGGAGCTCAATCATAACCAAGATAATCATTCCAATGGATTTTTTTTTCTAATACTGGATTTATGTAGAAATAATTCAACCTTTTCTTATCAAAACTATCCAAGATTTTCTTGGGGACCCCAAGACCACCAAAACACCCTATAAGCTGGTTATATATAACTTTATTGCTTATAAGCCTATGAACACATTAACTCAACCAAAAGCACATT
This sequence comes from Neotragus moschatus, assembly GCA_006410615.1. Lineage (NCBI taxonomy): Eukaryota > Metazoa > Chordata > Mammalia > Artiodactyla > Bovidae > Neotragus > Neotragus moschatus. The sequence continues at coordinate 1,257,874 of SJYA01000900.1, read as the reverse complement.
CATCTCACTGATTAAATTATTTTCCTATAATTTCCAAAACTGAAGTGAGTCTTGGGGAGGTCACCTGGTTGTAATCTCTTTTCCCAGTAGGCTTTTCCTTCCACCATTTAAAGCTGTCAAAAATAACTCTCATGCTTAGGTCTTTAATAAAGTTAATTAACTATCTAATTTAGTTAATATTTAAATATTAATTTTTAAATATATTAATTTTGTCAATATTTCTTGGGCACTTCAAAAGAATATGTGTTTTCCATTGCACATTCAAAACTTTTCCATATATGAATATTCAGTCTTATTTTTCTCATTTAATTCATTTTTGACTGCTAAATTTTTTTTTAAGAACAGATGTTGAAATCAGGTGTACTTTTGGATTCTCTTGTTTCATTTTTTATAGTAGAAGTTTTTAAGAAGAGGATCTTGGAGCCGTACTGACAGGATGGAAAATCAAGATTTCCTGCTACCAATCTCTGATCTTTTACTCTGTTTTAAAACTACTTTCTGCTTCAGTATGAAAGTGAAAGTGAAGTTGCCCGGTCGTAACTGACTCTTTGCGACCCCCATGGACTGTAGCCTACCAGGCTCCTCCGTCCGTGGGATTCTCCAGGCAAGAGTACTGGAGTGGGTTGCCATTTCCTTCTCCAGGAGATCTTCCCAACCCAGGGATCGAACTCGGGTCTCCCACACTGCAGGCAGATGCTTTTCCATCTGAGCCGCCACTCTGTTTTAAAACTACTGTCTGCTTCAGTATACTCCTCAACAAAATGCAGATAATAATGATATCCTCTTCCAGAGATTGTTACTTATTCATTTGATCCTGTGTCATTTGATAATTTACAGTTAACCTGTTAGAACTTCCACTTACGAGTTAAAGATAGCAAGTGCAAAAAGGCAAGATTTTCTCCTACAATGACCAGGATAAGGGGAATAAATTGCCAAATTACATTTTAAATTGATAAGAGAGCTGTGCAAGGAAAGAGAACAACTGAACTAAAATCTGGAGTGAGGATACTCTTTCCAAGTCAAGAGATTATCTATATATTCACAACAATCTCTATCAAACCCCACAAATCCTTGCAGAAAGCTGAAAAGCTATTCTTAAAATGTATATGGAAATACAAAGCTCCCAGAAGAGACAAGGAAGTGATTTTAAAAAAGGAACATAATTAGACGGTTGCAGTTCCTGATATCAAAGCTAACCACTAAACAGCATCAATGAAAATAGAGTAGTACTTTCATGAAGACAGACATATATAATAGTTAAGCACAACTGAGAATCCATCTTAACACTTACATTCATTGGCAATTGATTTCAAAAAAGGTATCAAGGCAATCAAGGGAGAAATACCTTTTATTTTTCCAACAAATGAAGCTAGGACTTCATTAGATACCCACATTCATAAAGATGAATTTATACCATTATTTCTTACCACATAAAGATTAAGTCTAAATTGATCTTAGACCTAACTACAAATACTCAAACTACAAACTTTAGCAAAAAAAAAAAAAAGAGAGAGAACTTTTGTAAACTTGAGTTAGACCTTTTAGATATAACACCAAGAACATGATTCAGAATATTCTAATCAATTAGAATGCACCAAAATTGAAAACATACTCCCCATGATTACTGCTCCCTGATTGTAATACCCTATATAATTCCCTCCACCTCAGTGTGGTGGCTCAGATGATAAAGAACCTGCCTGCAGTTTGGGAGACCCGGCTTCTTTCCCTTGGTTGAGAGGATCCCTTGGAGAAGGAACTGACAACGCATTCCAGTATTCTTGCCTGGAGAATCCCATGACAGAGGAGCCCGGCGGGATTGAGTTCATGGGATCACAAAAAGTGAGACTTAGTGACTAACATACATACACACACACACACACACACACACACACACANATTTTTCACTGATTTTTTTCTTGCTTTTGTTGCTGTCCAAGTGTTGTAGAATGATACCCAGTTTGATCCTTTTCAGAAATGCTTAATGAAACTCAGATACCATCTCACATATCTTCATAAAGATCTTTCTCTTTTATTCCAGCCGTAGTTCTGAAATTTATACAAGGAGATCCACTCCCATAGCTCTGAATGGAAAACTTGAATTTTGCTTTCAATCGGTTACTGATTTCCAGATTAAGCAGTGAATGTGCCCACTCATCATTGGTGCTGGCAGCAATTTTCCACTTGTGGAGACATCTGGAAAAGGAAAGTCAGGTATGCAAAGATGCAAATGTGAGACAGATTTCTTTACACTCATTTGTACTTCCTTTCTCAACAGAAACTCGATGCCATTTGGATTCAAGTTTCTTAATTTTAATAGTAGTCTCAGAAAAAACTTCCAAAATAGAATCATTGTTCACAAATTTCATTTAATAATCTCCTTAACATTTCAGATACTGTTACAGATGAAAGAAACATAAAAAAGAGAAGCAATATATAGGGTCTCACAGAGTTATGGAAGAAATAACTTTTAATAAACTATTACTGTTGTATATTGTATATCACAAAAACTTGGCCAAAATACAGTTGGAACACCAAGGATGGTGTTTCAAAATCTATAGTTGATAGTTAATTCTCATTTCTAAGGCCAAAGACAACTGGCTTAGGGTTTGAAGCCTTTTAAGATTTCTTGAAGAAATAGATTAAATGGGAAGTGATCTTCCAGGTAATGTGCAAAGGTACCAAAATCATACCTCTTTCTGAACTCCTACTTTGAATTTTTGAACTTTGTTTCCAAGGAGCTACTGCCTATTTGATTCTGAATTAGCTATCATCAACTTAGAGGAAAAAATACTAAGAAAAAAGCCAAAAAAAGCAGGTGATGGATGAGTAGGAGATAGGTTCTCCTTTTCATTAATTCTGCTGTTGATAAAATTCTTCATCTCATAAAAAATTGATTTATAAGTAAATTATATTTTCACTTCAACAAACAACTAACTGTAACACAATGATTTACAACCTTGACTGTAAACTGGAGCCTCCCTCCCACTACCACCCCCATCTCATCCCTCTAGTTCATCACAGAACTCCGAGCCCATTGAGCCAACTGTGACTGTGGTTGACAAACAACCTACTTCATGTCCATCTCAGCCTGTCTGTGTGGTGCTAAGTCACTCAGCTGGGCTGAAACTACCTGTGGGAGTCCTGACAGACATTTCCCCACCAGCCAGTGTCGTCTCTGGACTGGCTGTTTTGGTTCTTATTATGATTTCAAGACCCACCTCAGTAGCAACCATCAGGGAAAAAGTAAAGTTTATTACTCACAGATCCAGAGGGTACATGACACATCCAGGGCCATACAGTGAAGTCATGAGGAGAGAGGGAGAAAGCACCTGAGACTCTGCCTTTTAAGGGTTGAGGGTAGGGTGCCTAGGGTTTCACAAGTTCACTCTTTAATGGTGAAATTAAAGTATAAGAGAGGGAATTAGGGCTCTTGAGGGGAGGAATGGAGTCACTTGAGTGAACGATCAGTTATCTAGTTTACCTGGCATTTTCTAAAGGGGAAACTTCGTGGCTTGGGGGCAACCTGGCATCTTATCTAGGTGTTTATTAGTAGTTGTAGACAGCCGGCAATATGTCCTATCAAGATGGAGGCCTTTAGGACCTCCTTGGTGGTCCAACAGTTTCACTGCTGAGGGAGTGGTTTCAATCCCTGGTTAGAGAACAAAGATATCACAAACCGCATAGCCCAGCCAATAAAAGTAAAAGACAGAGATCCCAGAGATGGATGCCTCGGGATCCATCAAAAGGTTATTGTCAGGCACTTATATTATATGACTTTAGCCACCTTGGCAGGTGGCTACACTCCACAAGGAAAGGAACTATGTTCTGTCATCCACTGATCTCTTTCCAGTTCCTAGAATAAAGAGGGCATGGCAAATAGAAGGCCCTCAATAACTGTTTGTGAAGTGAATGAGTGCTAACTCGGTTGGTTATCTCATCGAGAACACAGAAAAAGAGAAAATGAGTTAAGACTTGATGGTGAAACTAGTATTAGAGCAAGAAAAGATGGAAACCCTTTAAAGCTAGAGACAGTTTTGTAACATATGAACTCATGAGAGATTTCTGTACTCACCTGAAATAACCAACACTGCTCTCTCGTCTTCCGGTTCAAATCAAAAGTCATACCGAATCATTAAGGTCATTGTACACATCTGGCAACCAAGATGTGGGAGTCTTTGAAAGAGAACCGCTTTAAGCCCAAAGAGTTGAAAATGGATAGAAAACTCTAGATTTTGTGGCAGGGGAGCAAGAAGGCCTAGAGATCACTGACGTTTTCAGAAATGCTCTGACCTGGTGTAGAAGGCTACCTGAGAAGCAGGCTTTATTGATAGGTGTGGCTTAGCAGTGACAAAAAACAGACAGCAGATCAGCCAATAAGTGCTCAATCATTAAAAAACACTTGAGTTCATAGTTCTACACTTTACACTAAAGGAGAAACTCAGTCTAAAGGATATAATAACAAATTTAAAATCACAAGTGCCACACGCTATAAGTTAAATTCAAAGTCCAAGTTAACATTCACAGTTTAAAAAAATCTACATAACTGCAGAACTATCTCAGTTCCTGGGGAACTGCCTTTATATCCTTTATTCTTACAGTGATTGATTTATACATGCAAAAGAAAGTGCTACTGTATGTTTAAATGAAAAGCATATTGTTGCAAAAATTTTAGGTAGATAATGATTCTTTAAATTTATGTATATGTTATAATAACAATCCAAACTAATCAGTCTAAACTTACCATAATGACTATAATTGAAGTCAGAAAATTTGTGAACATTGATTTTATAATTGTCAGTAGGAAGAATCATATTTCCTCCAAGAAATAGTGAGAAAACACACTGAGAGAAGCTAAAGCAGAGGATATGAAGGAAGGCCTGTAGGGAAGGTCCCGTGGGGGCCTGCTCAGTTACATTTCCCTTCCCTGAGCCCACACATTTAGATTTCCCAATAGTCTCAGACATGAGGCACAATTAGAGGAGAATAAAGTTTATTAGAGTGAGAGACGCTGTTAGAACAGTGGGCCAGCTCAAGGAAGAACCAACCAAGAGTCGGACAGTTGCAAAAGGTTAGACACTCCTGAACAACTGAACTGAATAGTCTCAGAGAAGCCAGCAACAAATGCTCCCCTGGTTGTGATGCTCTCTGATCCTCTTAATAGAAAGATGTCCCATTTATTTGCAAGCAAAGAAATAGCCTCCTAATTCTTTTTGAATCACAACTTAGAGCTTCCACACATTGACCTTAACAACAACTTCTTTTCTAGTCACTAAACTAAATGAAAGCACTAGCCTTTGTGTTTTTCAGGTAAAAGGGATCTTTGATGTTTCTTTGCCTTCAGTGTTTCTAAGTAAAGAAGCACTCAACTGGGACCAGGGCCACAGCTTGAAGGGACAAAGATTTAATCATTCATACCTGAAGGATATTTGCTCAGCTTAATCACTGCTATGGGGCTTCCAAGGTGGCACAGTGGTAAAGAATCAACCTGCCAATGCAGAAGAATCAGGAGATGTAGGTTCAATCCCTGGGTTGGGAAGCTCCCCTAGAGAAGGAAATGGCAACTCACTCCAGTATTCTTGTCTGAGAAATTCCATGGACAGAGGAACCTGGAGGGCTACAGCCCATAGTGTCGCAAAAAGTCAGACACAACTGAGCACAGGGCACAAGCACACAATCCCTGCTGTCTGTGAACATTTCTTGTTTCCTGGTACATTTTTGTTTCACTTAGAATTCTTTTCATTTTTGTAATTGAGATTACAAAATTAGGTTTTGCTATTAGGTTTCTTTTCTTTCCAAAATCCTGAAAGGGCAAATATATCCCCTGGTTCCTCCTCATGACAAAACTAAGACAATCTAACTTAATAAATTCCCACACTGGTAAGCATTAGTATCTCAGACTCAAAGTAAGAATAGTTGTGCTTTTTTTTTTTTTTTTTTAGTTTTCTGAGGTTGCATTTCTATTGGTGTCCAAGGAGATTAAAAAAAAGGCTCCCCTACATATGTTTCCCAAATAAATCAAAAAAATATTTCAAATCAGTTTGTTTTTGTAATGATTGGTCTTAAGGTCCTTAATAGAACATAGATTNCTTTTTTTTTTTTTTTTTAGTTTTCTGAGGTTGCATTTCTATTGGTGTCCAAGGAGATTAAAAAAAAGGCTCCCCTACATATGTTTCCCAAATAAATCAAAAAAATATTTCAAATCAGTTTGTTTTTGTAATGATTGGTCTTAAGGTCCTTAATAGAACATAGATTACTCTAGACAACATATCCAGTGTCTTATATGACAGAAGTGAGAATGACTGTATGATAAGCAAGCACCCCTTCAAAGGATGTCCCTGGCTCAGAGGACATGAGGTCTAATCAGGGTCTTGCTAGGAGAAGCCACCTATAGAGAGAGAACAGATAAATGACATGAGACATTAGGAAATCTGCACACCTCCTTCTCAGACATCAGTGAAGCTATGTGTTTCTATCTGATCTGCACACTCAGCAGGGTTCAAGAAAACATGCCCTGGTGTGCTTGATTTATGTCTTACCAGATGGGCTTCCCAGGTGGTGCTAGTGGTGAATGATCCACCTGCAATGCAGGAGACTTCAGATATTTGGCTGGATCACTGAGTGGGGAAGATCCCCTGGAGAAGAAAATGGCAACCCACTCCAGTATTCTTGCCTGGAGAATCCCCATGGACAGAGGAGCCTGGAGGGCTACAGTCCATGGGGTTGCAAAGAGTCAGACACGACTAAAGCAACTAAAAATGGACTGACTTCAGTGCTAGTCTTAAGGATCAATGATAATACTCTTCCATCCATAAAAAGTTTATTTTTTTCCCTCCTACAAGTCGCCTGAGTGAAAAAACTGAAGTGAAAATGATTACACCCAGATTTCTTAAAATGAACATTTATTTGGTGGATGAGAAAAGGGTGGTTAGTGAGAAATCAGTGTTAATCTCCCTCTTACCCCAACTTTTTTTGTCCCAGGGTAGGTTATTATCTGGAGAAGGAAATGGCAACACAGTCCAGTATTCTTGCCTAGAGAATCCTGTGAACAGAGGAGCCTGGTGAGCTGCTGTCCATAGGGTCGCACAGAGTCGGACATGATTGAAGCAACTTAGCAGCAGCAGCAACAGCAGCAGGTTATTATCATTCAGTCTTTCTTCTCCAGATTGCATGGGACCAGCAACATACATATTGGGAGTGGCTCTTCTTGTATTGTGGCTTGTCTGCCACTGAGTCACCCACAGAGACTCTTTGCACAGGGCTGCCAAGCTTGATCTCATCTGCCATTCAAGCATACAGCTTATAATATCTATACATCAACTGTAATTACTCTAGCCTATGGCCTGGCCTTTTATTAGTCCTTTGGTATACTTCTTTGACAAAAATAGGGCTCTGCTCCTTATAATTCCATCTCCTAAGATTGCTGCAGACGTATGGACTTACTCCTAGTTAGACATTTACACTGAAGGTTCACTTATTAGAAGCTGCTGCTGCTGCTGCTAACTCGCTTCAGTCGCGTCCAACTCTGTGCTATCCCATAGACGGCAGCCCACCAGGCTCCCCGTCCCTGGGATTCTCCAGGCAAGAACACTGGAGTGGGTTGGCATTTCCTTCTCCAGTGCATGAAAGTGAAAAGTGAAAGTGAAGTCACTCAGTCATGTCCGACTCTTTGTGACCCCATAGATTGCAGCCTACCAGGCTCCTCCATCCATGGGATTTTCCAGGCAAGAGTGCTGGAGTGGGGTGCCATTGCCTTTTCCATTATTAGAAGCAAAGTTTGCTCATTACTTTATATACTTTATCAAAGAGAAATTTAGTAACTAAATTTAGTAACTAAAAAAAAAAAAGGTAAAACTTAGGTGTTACTTTTGGTTATTATCTTATAAAGAGTGCAAGATTATCTTTAAGAAATTTATATGAAAGACTATCCAAGACAAAACAAACTCAACTAAATGTATTCAGCTTGATTTGTACATTATTACTTTTTACCAATCCAAGATAACTACAGTGATAATAGTTGGTAAAATACTAAGTTAGTGTCCAGAACAATATATGTACATTTTATTTTGTAAAATGAAAGTTACTTTTTATAACAGACACTCTTTTTTTTTTTTTAACTTTTTATTTTGTTAGAGTATAGCCGATTAATGTTGTGTTAATTTCCGGCAGACAGCAAAGTGACTCAGCCATACAGATACATGTATCCATTTCCCCCCAAACTTTCCTCCTATCCAGTCTGCTACATAGCATTGAGCAAGACACTCTATTTATTATCATTAAAGCCATCATCAGGATTATTATTGTAAGTGATACACAAAAGCACCAGAGAGTCTAGATGTGCTAGCCGTTTCAGTTCAGTTCAGTTCAGTCACTCAGTCGTGTCCGACTCTTTGCAACCTCATGGACTGCAGCACGCCAGGCCTCCCTGTCCATCACCAACTCCCAGAGCTTACTCAAATTCATGTCCACTGAGTTGGTGATGCCATCCAACCATCTCAACCTCTGTCATCCCCTTCTCCTCCTGCCCTGAATCTTTCCCAGCATCAGGGTCTTTTCAAATAAGTCAGCTCTTCACATCAGATGCCCAAAGTATTGGAATTTCAGCTTCAACATCAGTCCTTCCAATGAACACTCAGGACTGATCTCTTTTAGGATGGACTGGTTGGATCTCCTTGCAGTCCAAAGGACTCTCAAGAGTCTTCTCCAACACCACAGTTCAAAAGCATCAATTCTTTGGCGCTCAGCTTTCTTTATAGTCCAACTCTCACATCCATACATGACTACTGAAAAAACCATAGCCTTGACTAGATGGACCATTTTTGGCAAAATAATGTCTCTGCTAGCAATGTCTCTGTTGGCAAAGTAATGTCTCTGTTTAGTTTCCTACATATGATGTTTGAGGTTGGACATAAATATTAATACTTCTAACATCATTCTTAGCTTCAGGGAACAGCCCTAAAGCAGTGCCCTTACCTATGGCTTTATTAAGGTTAACTTATAGGTCACATATTTATTGCCATCTAATTGCAGCTTTTTGTTTCTTTAATACAATCTAAAGATTATATCAAAGGTAAATCTTAACAAGGATTATTTCTAATAACTTCCATTACATATACAAGTATAGCATCGGTGCAATATTAAAATTCATACCATCATTTTGAAATTTTATAGCAAACTTTCTTATCCTTAACCTTATTTACAATTTGTCGTCACCTTATATAAATTCAGATAGTTTTAGTCAAAACAACACTATACACATGCACAACCAAAATTTACACTAAACATGTAATGTTCTATTAAAAAAATTCTGTCTTTACTCTTGACCTGTTTCCATTTATTTCTCTAAGAACTTTACTGATCAGATTACAAGAAAATATATCTGCACAGACAAAAATATATTCTTAAACTGTAATTATGATATTTTTCTAAAAGCAGTAGTGTGATTTTGAATTAAGGATAATTCTTCCATATGTTTACTTCTATTACATAACATGATAGAAATATTGACTTCTACCTCTCTGAAAATATATACCCCATATTCTGGAATCTACCAAAATTAGTAAGTGCCCAGATACATCATTTATGATTTGGGGTTTCAAATTAAGATTAATATTATGAGCATGTTTTGAACTTCTACTTAAAGATAATTTATTTTATTTTGTACTATGAATATAATTCTTTTTTTCCAAGGGAAATAAAAGCAATTTATTTGGATAGATGTCAAAAAGACTTCTGATAAAATTTCACCCTCAATCCAGATACAACCATTAATAGGCTTGGTCTAGGAGAACACTTCTTTAATGTGATAAAAACTATTGAAACCTCAAGATGGAGATGCCTGGTAACCTTGCTGTTTTTCAGTAGTGTTCTTATAACACTGATTGATGTAGGCATAAAGGATAAAGAAATATGGTAGTCGATACAACATTGTAATATAAAAACAAACAAATATTGGAAAGAAAGAGGTCTTTTTCATTTTTTTTGCAGATAACATCTATATTGGCAGCAGCACTATGAATATCACTCTTATTCTTATCCTTAACCTTATTTACAATTTGTAGTCACCTTATATAAATTCACCTTATATAAAGTCACCTTATATAAAGAAACATCTCATTCTTTTGTTATCAGTAAGACTTCCAATAACAATGCAAAGCCTTTTTTTTTCTTTTTTAAGATTTTTGAGCTATAAGGTTATTTTTTTCCCACCTATGACTTTAGCTGCTTAGTTAACTTTTCTATCAATATTTTATAGATCTTTTACTTAGTCAAGTTTAATTTCTAAAGAATTACAAGCCTCTTCTCCCATATACGAGTTGAAATTACACACATCTTTTTCAGAAATCTAATTTGACTCTCTTTAAAAGAATATTTGAAAGTTTTAAATATTGGTAACCAGTGAACATGTGTGAATTATCATCAAAAGCTACCTGTTCTAGGGAAAATTTCAGTTATGCTCAACAATACCTAAAGGAACCCAAGAGGAAAAACAAAACAGTAGAAGTGAAAATTAACCCTCAAACTCTCCTCATAAAGTTTTCATCTTTGAAAAGACTCTGAAAAGTGTTTCTATAAAGCCAATGGATTTTGTCTTTTCAAGGAGCTTTTAAGATGCTTCAGTATCTTCAAGGCTATCTGTCTTAACTGGCTGTTTCCCAGAATCAACATGAACGAGTGGCCTGAAGGAAAGACATATAGTGCTAACATGATGAACTTTGTGAAATTATTGTCAAAAAACCTATGAAACATCCAATTTGCCAATTGTGTAAAAAGAAAATGAACCATGATAAGGAGGAGGAATGACGTCACCATTTTCATGGCTCTTTTATGGGCCTTTGTGCTGAAGTCCATGGAACCCATAAAATTGAGCTGCAAATTTCTGGTGTGTTTCACCAGGGACCGAAATAAAAAAAAACAATGAGAGCAGGGACAGAACAATAGGAATGAAATAGGAGAAACTAAGAAGACTCTCGCTTTTAATATAATGAGTTTTACTTTCAACTGAAGTCCAATTGCCTTCATTTATTAAATTCCAGAAGAGATCATTAAATGTTTCTAGCAAAAGAATATCCAAAATCAGAAAGACCAAAGAAAATGCAAGCATCACAAGAATGACTGTTCATTCTCCACTTCAGCCAGAAAAAAAGAGAGTGGGAGAAATGAGCTATCTTAAGGAGATAGAAAATACTTAGGCAGGTGACAAGCCAGGTAGTCAAATGATTAGATATTCTCCAAAGTAAAGTAATGGGTTTTGCTAGTTTAAAAATGGCAAATACCTGTGGATCTAGTCCCATTATAAGTGATTCCAGAAAAAACACCAACAGTTGACTGATTCTGGAGATAGCCAAACCAGTGAGGATGAAGTCAAATAAAGATGTCTTTTGGTTCTTAACGCATTCAGAGCAGAGTACCAGTCCAATGAACACACTGCCTAGAATTCCGATTAAGAATTCCACTCCTGACAATATCAGAAAGACTGTATTCAACCCAGGGAACATTTCCACTGGAAGAAATCCAGATTTCTAATACTACATATCAATGAAAAAATTAGAATGAAACTCCAGCAGAACAGGATCCATTTCTGATTCTTATCTTCAGTGCTTTTACTGCAGTTCCAGTCTGAAGAAGAATTTTTGCTGTTGGATACAGCCTCATACCTAGAAAACCTTTCTGCTTTGATCTTAATGCCAATATTAATCCAGAAAGATCTGCTAAGTTTTACAGTCTTAAGTACTTTCATGGAAATGGTTTTATTTCTTTGAGAGAGCTGCTAATTTTCAAGCCAAATAGTTTGTGTGTCCATTTATCATGGGCAGAGACTGAAATTTTCCACTTGTGGTGGTGATGAAAATGTTAAAGGCAAATATGCATGCAAATATGGAGAGGTTCTTTTTCACTGATTGTACTTTCCTCCTAACCAGAAGTCCTATACCATTTGGATCAAAATATCTTAGCTTGCTTTAGAAATAAGCTAAGTAATTTAGATATTATTTAATGATTATATTTTATGAATGCCTACCTTGTGTCAGAGTTTTTTCCAAATATAGAATAGATCAATAAAAAAAAAAAGAAAGCATTAGGAAATCTATAAAATAGTCAAAACACAGAAAGAAATAACAATATAGAAGTAAAAATAAAATGTAGTGTGAACATGGAAAAGGTAACTACAAACATTATTGTCAGGAGAGAAAGGGAGGTGATATTTGCCTTGAATTTTTAAGATATTTAGTATTTCATGAGGAAACTGGCAAGTAATTTGGACTGGTTGAACAATTACAAAAAGATGCCAAAACCCACACTTTTCTGAAATAAAAGTCTAACTGAAAGTTTACTTTTAGTAATGTGCACAATTAAATAGTACACAGAGAATAGGTAGAAAACCGTTTTAGTTTAAATAAGAAAACAGTGCACAAATCTGTTCTATAGGAATAATAATTTTGACCAAAGCCATTAATGCATCAGAGTGAGCTTTACAGCCTTTGTATCTTGGTGTGTTTGCAGGTATTCTATTGTTAGTGTTAATTATTCAAGCATTTAAGTGTTGCCAGATAACATCCCCCCAGAATGAATAAAATCATTAAAAAATTCAACCTTTTCAATGCTGCTGTCACATGCCTCAGTTAAATTCTACTAATTTTTACAGAGTATTTTTCAAGAACAGTGCTGTGTAATGAACTGTTGGTAAGTTATTACGTACAAAAATTATTTTTATTTTAAAATTATAAGAAGAAAGAAAGAATGGAAGAAAGGGGGGAGGAAAGAACAGGAAGGAAGAAGGGAAGGGAAAAAGAGAGGAAAGAATTTATTGGCTAGAGCAAGAAATTTGGTTCCGTTTTCAAGAGGAGAATGGTACATATAACTATTGATAAGTTAATGTCTAGAGATAGAGAGAAATTCACAACAATGAGAAGCATCCTGGGAGTAGAATCAGTAAGGCTTGGGGATGGATTTGGGGGCTATAAAGAGGAAGAGAAACCAACAATGACAGCATGCTTGTTTTGCACCTGGATATGTGGAATACAGTGACCTGAGGGAATCGGTGGAGAAATAACAGGTTTAGGAGCCATTAGGCAATGGCACCCCACTCCAGTACTCTTGCCTAGAAAATCCCATGGACAGAGGAGCCTGGTGGGCTGCAGTCCATGGGCTCGCTGAGGGTCGGACAAGACTGAGCGACTTCACTTTCACTTTTCACTCTCATGCACTGGAGAAGGAAATGGCAACCCACTCCAGTGTTCTTGCCTGGAGAATCCCAGGGACGGGGAGCCTGGTGGGCTGCCATCTATGGAGTCGCACAGAGTCGGACACGACTGAAGCGACTTGGCGGCAGCAGCAGCAGGGTAGGAAAACGGAGAAGGCAATGGCACCCCACTCCAGTACTCTTGCCTGGAAAATCCCATGGATGGAGGAGATTGGTGGGGCTGCAGTCCGTGGGGGTCGCAAAGAGTCGGACATACTAAGCGACTTCACTTTCACTTTTCACTTTCATGCATTGGAGAAGGAAATGGCAGCCCACTCCAGTGTTCTTGCCTTAGAGAATCCCAGGGACGGCAGAGCCTGGTGGGCTGCCGTCTATGGGATCGCACACAGTCGGACGCGACTGAAGCGACTTAGCAGCAGCAGCAGCGTAGAAAAATGAAGAAAAGGTGGGAGATAACAAGTTCTGTTTTGAACATTCTGGACTATCTGTAAGTCATCCAAGAGGAAACATGGGTAGGCACTTGGGTATTTATGACTGCAGCTCAGAAAAGGAATTTTGGCTCCAAGCAAACTCCTAAGGATCATCAGTGTGTACTTGATTCATAAGAGGTGATGAGGAACACTAGAAGATGAAAACACCAAAGAAAGATGAAAATACAGGCAAATGGAGGGTGGAAACCAAGAGACTATAGTTTCAAAACAATCAAGAGCAAGGAGTATCCCAAGGAAAAGTGTGTGGTGTGTGCTTAGTCATGTCTGACTCTGCAATCACAAGGACTATAGCCCTCCAGGCTCCTCTGTCCATGGATTTTTCCAGGCAAGAATACTGGAGTGGGTTTCCATTTCCCACTCTAGGGGATATTCCTGCCGCACAGATCAAACTGACATTTCTCACAGCTCATGTATTGGTAGGTGGATTCTTTATTACTGCGCCAACTGGGAACCCATTACAAAGAAAATATAACCAATATTTCCTGATATTAATAAAAAGCCACTTACAGGGAAGCACCAAGAGGGTCCTTAGTTAACATAGGAAGAACAGCTTAACTAAATAGAAACCAAACGCCATCAATTACATAGTCAATGAGGTCTCAATAATGAAGCATTGCTGCTGCTGCTAAGTCGCTTCAGTCGTGTCCAGCTCTGTGCGACCCCTTAGACGGCAGCCCACCAGGCTCTGCCGTCCCTGGGATTCTCCAGGCAAGAACACTGGAGTGGGTTGCCATTTCCTTCTCCAATGCATGAAAGTGAAAAGTGAAAGTGAAGTCGCTCAGTCGTGTCCGACTCTTCGCGACCCCATGGACTGCAGCCTATCAGGCTCCTCCATCCATGGGATTCTCCAGGCAAGAGTACTGGAGTGGGGTGCCATTGCAATATAATCAATAAATCAACAGATTAAAGGAGAAACGCCAACAGGGAAAAAAGTTTGGTAGAGTTCTACATCTATTCAAAATAAATATTCTTATTAATCTGGAAACAATATGAAATATTCTTTTTTATGATAAAAAGTTGTCTATGAAAGCCTAGAGTAAATACTATACTTATCAGTGGTACATAGAAATCATTGATCATTCCCTTTGAGTTTGAGACCAAATCAGCAATAAAGATCTAAATTTATTTTTTGGAAGTTTTCACCAATCTCAGTAAGATCAGAAAATTACGTAAAAGATACAAACTGTAGAGCTTGAAATAAAACTATCTTTATTCATATATTATGATTGATAATATGTGAAAATCCAAACATATTCTTTAATACGTTGTTAGAATAAGATCAAGAGACACAAAACAAACATGTAAAAATCCATTCCATCAAGAGTTAAAATGAATTATGCTTTTAAAAGAAAAAATTACCATTATTTCAGCAAAAATCAAGTATCTAAGAAAAATTCATATGTAAAACCTTTACGGGGAACACTAATGGATGTAATCAAACCTAAATTTTTTAAATATAAGTCATTATCATACTCATTTTCCTGTTTTCAGTATGTGATCCAAGGACATTAAATTCTCTGGGTTGCTGAATATATTAAATTTTCCTGCTTGATATCTAGATCATAGCTCTGGCCTAGGTCTAAAAGCTACCACTGCTAGTGATACAGTATTAGCCATTCCTTCTCCATGAATACCAGCTTTGTTCCTTTCTTCTAGTCCAGTCACTTGATGTATATATATATATAATCATAG
The DNA here is from genome assembly GCA_006410615.1 of Neotragus moschatus. NCBI lineage: Eukaryota > Metazoa > Chordata > Mammalia > Artiodactyla > Bovidae > Neotragus > Neotragus moschatus. The sequence goes on along the minus strand of SJYA01000900.1, from coordinate 1,242,493 downwards.
CTATAAGCTGCAATTTTCCATGTGAGGTGATTGACGGGTGACAAGATAATCTCTTGTTTGCTAACATGCAGATACAAGTACTGATATTCTATCACTCCTTTTGTATTTTCGTTTCCTACCAAATTTGTGTCTGTACCTTTATCTGTGTAAGATAATCTAAGGTAAGAATCTACAGGCTGTAAGTTTTGGAAATCAGACGAANTGGGTGACAAGATAATATCTTGTTTGCTAACATGCAGATACAAGTACTGATATTCTATCACTCCTTTTGTATTTTCGTTTCCTACCAAATTTGTGTCTGTACCTTTATCTGTGTAAGATAATCTAAGGTAAGAATCTACAGGCTGTAAGTTTTGGAAATCAGACGAAGAGTATCCTCATCCGAGTATGTGAGGAAAACATTGATCAGAACATTGTTCACCATAGAGAACGGACTTGTGGACACAGTGAGAAGGAAAGGCTGGGATGAATGGAGAGCAGCACTGCCATGTATATCCACCATGTGTGAAATAGCTGGTGGAAAGCTGCTACACAGCACAGGGAGCTCAGCTCAGTGCTCTGTGATGATCTAAAGTATGGGATTGGGGGCGGGTGGGAGGGAGGCTTAAGAGAGAGGGGATATATGTATCCATATGGCTGATTCACATTGTCATATAGCAGAAGCTAAAAGTAATTATTCTCCAACTAAAAAAGAAATAAAATTTTTAAAAATACAAATTAACAGTTTCATTTAAAAAAATAACACTGTCCAGAATGGGAAGAACAGAGTCTGTGGCATGCCCTATAGCCTACCATTAAACAGAATTATGAGATCATTTACAAATATACTTATTTGCACTATATTAAAGTTCTTATTCTTTGTTTTGTCCACAAGTATCACAGGAATCCATATCTGAAGCTTTACTGGAATCAAGGTATAACACATCAACTATATCCTCATGTCAGTAAGTCTACAAATTATAGCCCACAGGAAATAGTGTGCCAGAACTTTTTGCCCTTATTTAGCATAAAAGATGCTTGTACTAATTATGGTGGTTTTTCTCAAGGTTTAGAGTCGTTCTATATTTGTTATATATGTCTTCTTGTTCAGGTATGTCTTTTAAACAATATCACAATAATACTAGAAGTGAGCCAAGAAATTAATCAGGAAGAAGTCAATATCTGATGAGACATTTATAAACTGAATTAGTCATATATTTTGCTAATTATAACAGTAATCACAATGATAAACATAATAGTCTACATTTATAGAACTCTTACGCTGTGTCTGTGGTGGTTTAGTCACTCAGTCATGTCTGACTCTTGTGACCCCATGGACTGTAGTCTGCCAGGCTCCTCTGTCTATGGGATTCTCCAGGCAAGAATACTCCAGTGGGTTGCCATCTTCTTCTCCAGGGGATCTTCCTGATCCAGGGATCAAACTCAGGTCTCCTGCATTGCAAGCAGATTCTTTGCCAACTGAGCTATGAGGAAAGCCCCTACTATATGTCTAGCTCTGGGTTAAATTTCTTATTTTCAATATTTTTATGTAGTCACCTAAGACCATAAGCAAGAATGTTTACAGCAGTGTTCAAAAGTGAAACAATTTTATTGTTTTATTTTAGAAAGGATGTCTTTTTAATTTGTCTTCTATTGTATCAGAAGAAAATGACCGCTTCTCAGGAGGCTCCAGTGATCACAACCACACTCAGTCACCCTCCGCATGTCCACAGACAGAAATGTAAGGAAGCTCTGCATGCTCCAAGGAAAACATCAAGTTTCATGTCCAACATTAGCTACCACCACAGCTGGAGATATGAAGACTCACCACATCTTACCTGTTTTATATCAGTTCCCATAGAAAGCCCAAGACTCTAAGCAGTGTTATTTTATGTCCCTTGTGGTTCTGTAAACTCATTTGATCCCCTAAGAAGCATTGTGGTATAACTAGTGTTCACAAACTCAAAAGCATTCAAGCACCATGGAATTGGTAAAAATTAATGGTGTGAAGAATGATAAAAGAGGCAAGGATGGAGAGTATGACAAAACAGAGGATGTATGACCCACTTGGTTCAGTTCAGTTGCTCAGTCCTGTCTAACTCTTTGGGACCCCATGGACTGCAGCATGCCAGACCTCCCTGTCCATCACCAACTTCTGGAGTTTACTCAAAACTTCGAATGCATATTCGAGACTGGTTTCCTTTAGGATGGACTGGTTGGATCTCTTTGCTGTCCAAGGGACTCAAGAATCTTCTCCAACACCACAGTTCAAAAGCATCAATTCGTAGGCACTCAGCTTTCTTTATAGTCCAACTCTCGCATCCATACATGACTACTGGAAAAACCATAGCTTTGACTAGATGGAACTTGGTTGGCAAAGTAATGTCTCTGCTTTTTAATTTGCTGTCTAGGTTGGTCATAACTTTCCTTCCAAGGAGCAAGCATCTTTTAATTTCATGGCTGCAGTAACCATCTGCAGTGATTGTGGAGCCCAAAAAAATGAAGTCTGCCACTGTTTCCACTGTTTCCTCATCTATTTCCCATGAAGTGGTGGGACCAGATGCTATGATATTAGTTTTCTGAACAATGAGCTTTAAGCCAACTTTTTCACTCTCCTCTTTCACTTTCATCAAGAGACTCTTTAGTTCTTTTTCCCTTTCTGCCATCAGAGTAGTATCATCTGCTTATCTGAGGTAATTGATATTTCTCCTGATAATCTTGATTCCAGCTTGTGCTTCATCCAGCCCAGCATTTCTCATGATGCACTCTGCATATAAGTTAAATAAGTTTATTGTTAAATAAACAATATACAGCCTTGACATACTCCTTTCCCTATTTGGAACCAATCTGTTGCTCTATGTCCAGTTCTAACTGTTGCTTCTTGACCTGCATACAGATTTCTCAGGAGGCAGGTCAGATAACCCACTCAGAGGCATTTAATTCTTTTTTAATTAGAAAAACATTGTGCTTAACAAAAACAAACTAAATTTTCTCACTCCTATCCCAGTCTTCAGATAAGGCAATGGCACCCCACTCTAGTACTCTTGGCCCAGAAAATCCCATGGACTGAGGAGCCTGCTAGACTGCAGTCCATGGGGTCAGTAGGAGTTGGATACGACTGAGTGACTTCACTTTCACTTTTCACTTTCATGCACTGGAGAAGGAAATGGCAACCCACTCCATTATTCTTGCCTGGAGAATCCCAGGGATGGGGGAGCCTGGTGGGCTGCCATCTATGGGGTTGCACAGAGTCGGACACAACTGAAGTGACTTAGCAGCAGCAGCAGCATCCCAGTCTTTGCCATCCCATGAACTGTAGCCCACCAGGCTCCTCTGTCCATAGAATTCTCCAGGCAAGAATACTGGAGTGGGTTGCCATTTCCTTCTCCAGAAGATCTTCCTTACCTAGGAATCAAACCTGGATCTCCTGCATTGCAGGTGAATACTTTACCATCTGAGACACCAAAGTCACGAAATCCAGGCTGGAAATATTAATTTCAGCAAATCTATCCTAAGAAAAAAAAATTTTTTTTTCCTGAAGTCTATTTCTTTGTGCTTCCCAGGTGGACCAGTGGTAAAGAATCTGCCTGCCAATGCAGGAGCCATAAGAGATGCAGGTTCAATCTCTGAATAAGGAAGATCCCCTGGAGAAGGAAATGGCAACCCACTTCAGCATTCTTGCCTGGGAAATGCCATAGACAGAGGAGCCTGGATGGCTATGGTCCATAGGGTTACAAAGAATCAGATGTGACTGAGTGAGAACACACACCGATGCCCTTTAATCAACACACTGTCCCCACTGAGATCAAAATTCATAATATGCCAAATAATAACCATTCATTTTTATCTTTCTGCTCTCATATTGTTCCAATGAACACAGAAACAAATACATTTTCAAAGGTAATACTAATCATTTTACCTTTTAGTTACCATTACCTGGCCTCATAAAACCACTGAAATCAAAATCTATTCATTCACATCAGCAAATATTTATTGAATGCCTACCATGTTCCTACCATGGAAAGGAAATGGCAATGCATTCCAGTATTCTTGCCTGGAGAATCCACAGACAGTGGAGCCTGACAGGTTTTGGTCCACTGAGTCACAGAGTCAGACAGGACTGAAGTGACTTAGCACACCCATAACATGTGTTAAATGTTATGCTAGATCTGAGGCCTCTTTTCCTAATACTTTTGTTTTGATTAGCTCTGTTTTTTTGTTTTTCAAAAAAATTGCATGTGTAGTATTTCTGGATCCTGGCATTTCCCTAAAGGACTTGGTTTTACCTTCACACTAGAGTAATAGCATAGCTGAGAACATAAAGGTCACAACTCTTTCTCTTTGGAGATCTGTAAGTACTACTTCCTTGTCTTCTAACTGGAGACCATCCAGCTATCTTCCCTTGGTAGGCAACCTTTGTTTTCATCCAGAAGCATGTGTGGTTTTTCTCTGTATCTTTGGAACAAGGTACATTTGCTAGGATGCGTGAAAAAGTATGTCTATTTATTTTTTCAGTATGCTTATCCAGGGCTCAATAGTCCTTTTGAATTGAAAATCAGTCTTTCTTTCCACTCAGGAATATTTTTTCCACTTCTTTGATTATCCTTTAGCATTTATATTATCTCATTTTGATCACTTCTTTTCATTCCCCACATCAGAACAAATGGCTAAGCTGAGAGATAAATAACCACCCAGCACAGCTATTTTCCTCTTGATTGTAAAGTAACTAAAGATGTTAGGAAATTTTCCAAATAGAAGAGAAAGAAGAGAAAGCAATCAAAATTGCTCATGGTCTCACGTTGGCCTCTGTCCTTTAAGACAGATGTCTGCTGTTTTATTCACAGAGGGTTAACTGACAAGGAACACAAGATTTGAGAAATCCTAAGTGAATAGACTTCAAGTTAACAAGAATCTGGTCAACAGAAAACTGGATTTCATTCACAATGACCTTCCAATTAGAAGGTCATTTAGAAGGTCAAATTGGAAGAGAATACAATTCTCTTGTATTCCATTTTGATGACAAATCAAAATGAGAATGAAGTTCAAGCATACACTAAGGGTGTAAAGTGACCATTGAGGATCTAGTCTGAGACACTTCTCTGTCTCACTGAAAACTAGAACTTTCTTTGAACTGTACCAGATCCAAGAATATCACCAGTGGTATTCAGAACACCTTCCAGCTACAACCTTATGGTATTACCATTAATAAGGAATGTGCAAAAGATTCAGAATACTTTGGAAGTGGTTTATGAATTGAAGCAGTGTGTATGTTTACCATGAGTTATTCAGATAAAATTTTCCAGTGTTTATCTAGGTTTAAGGAAATACATATTTATTTTGAAAATATAGATCAAATGCCTACCAGGTACAAGGCACTGTACTGGGTATGGTTCAAAGCCTCATATAAAGAAAACCATATATTGTCAGTTCTAAGCATAATATTTCAGCCTGAAGTTCTGAAAATAATACTTAATCATTATTATTATTAAAATGTTTTCCCATGTATAAAAGCAATATCTTAAGAGTATGAGGAAAAAATTACTTTACATCATTAATTATAATGGTTGTCACATTTTTAAGCTTCTATCCAATAATAGCTGGAGGCAAACTTGAGTAGATGAAAATATCTCATATATCCTGTATGTGTGGCATGCCACCTAAGAAGAGGATGGGAGCTATCTGCTCCCATAGAGTGTGTTAGCCACTCAGTCATGTCCAACTGTTTGCAACTCCATGGACCGTACAGTCCATGAAATTCTCCAGGCCAGAATACTGGAGTAGGTAGCTTTTCCCATCTCCAGAGAATCTTCCCAACCCAGGGATCAAATCCAGCTCTCTCACATTGCAGGTGGATTTTTCACCAGCTGAGCCACAAGGGAAACCCAAGAATACTAGAGTGGTTATCCTATCCCTTCTCCAGCAATCTTCCTGACCCAGGAATTGAACCAGGGTCTCCTGTGTTGTAGGCAGATTCTTTACTAACTGAGATGTCAGCTCCCATGAAAGAAGTATTTTATTGCTGAATTACAAGTGCATGAAGATCATAAAGAGTGGACTGACTTTTAGTTCATTGTATTAGAGTTTTTAAATTCTCTACAATCAGCCTTTGGTTGTTTGTAGTAAGGACACTCAACTCTCATCCCTCCATACCCAATACTGTGTAGCCCTTTACCTTAGGTCCTCCACAAAACTACAGCTTATTTTATATCTCCATTGTACACAGAGGCAGCAGTAAAGTATAGGAAAGTCAACAGGATTGCTGATGTAATTTCACTGCAAGATCTGAATACAGTTAGGCCCTGAAAGCAGTAAGAAAACAAATGAGAGCTGACATCTACCGGGCTCTTGTTCTGTCTAATCAGTGTCTTCACTGTTAATCATTTTACTTGTCTCAGTTCAGTTGCTCAGTCATGTCCGACTCTTTGTGACCCCATGAACCACAGAATGCCAGGCATCTCTGTCCATCACCAACTCCTGGAGCCTACCCAAACTCATATCCATTGAGTCAGTGATGCCATTCATCTCATCCTCTGTCATCCCCTTCTCCTCCTGCCTTCAATCTTTCCCAGCATCAGGGTCTTTTCAAATGAGTCAGCACTTTGCCTCAGGTGGCCAAAGTATTGGAGTTTCAGCTTCAACATCAGACCTTCCAATGAACACTCAGAACTGATCTCCTTTAAGATGCACTGGTTGAATCTCCTTGCACTCCAAGGGACTCTCAAGAATCTTCTCCAATACCACAGTTCAAAAGCATTAATCCTTCGGTGATCAGCTTCCTTTATAGTCCAACTCTCACATCCATACATGACTACTGGAAAAACTGTAGCCTTGACTCGATGGACTTTTTTGGCAAAGTAATGTTTCTGCTTTTCAATATGCTGTCTAGGTTGGTCATAACTTTTCTTCCAAGGAATAAGTGTCTTTTTATTTCATGGCTGCAGTCACCATCTGCAGTGATTTTGGAGCCCCCCCAAAATAGTCAGTCACTGTTTCCACTGTTTCCCCATCTATTTCCCATGAAGTGATGGGACCAGATGCCATGATCTTTGTTTTCTGAATGTTGAGCTTTAAGCAAAATTTTTCACTCTCCTCTTTCACTTTACTCACAGGGCTCTTTAGTTCTTCTTCACTTTCTGCCATAAGGGTGGTGTCATCTGCGTATCTGAGGTTATTGATATTTCTTCCCTCAATCTTGATTTCAGATTGTGCTTCTTCCAGCCCAGTGTTTCTCAAGATGTACTCTGCATATAAGTTAAACAAGCAAAGTGACAATATACAGACTTGACATACTCCTTTCCTATTTGGAACCAATCTGTTGTTCCATGTCCAGTTCTAACTGTTGCTTCCTGACCTGCATACAGGTTTCTCAAGAGGCAAATCAGATGGTCTTGTATCCCCATCTCTTTCAGAATTTTCCACAGTTTATTGTCTAAGCTCATTTAATCCTCACAATAGTCCTATTAACAGGTACTGCCATTATCTCCATTTTACACATAAAGGAATAGAAATACAGAGAGGTTAATTAATTTGCCCAAGTTCAGGTTAGTTAGTAAATCACACTGATTTCTATTCAGGTGAATGTATATTCATGAGACTCTTGGAAACCTTCATTTTATAGCAATTTTAACAAGACATTGCAAAAATTAAAATAACTTAGCAGTGCAACATAAGATATAATTCTTTCAGTACAACAACAATAACAGATACAGATTTAAATGAAAGTAAAGAATATAATAGAAATGCAGAAAATAATAGATGCTAAGTCAATTAATATTGGCAGTTATAATATCTATATAAATTTTAATTAGCTCTCACTATTTTCCTAGCACCTTACAATTATTATATTTAATCTTCACATAACCCTACTAGTTCAGATACTGTATTATCACTATTATATGGATGAATGGATTGAGGCTTAGAGACACTATGTATCCTGCTAAAGTTCAAACATGATCTTCAAAGGTGACTCAGTGGTAAGGTAAAGAATCCTCCTGCCAATGCAGAAGCCACAGGAGATGCAGGTTCAATCCCTGGGTTAGGAAGAACCCATGGAAGAGGAAATTGCAACCCACTCCAATATTCTTGCCTGGGAAATTTCATGGACAGAGAAGCCTGGTGAGGAGTCCATGGGATCACAAAGAGTCAGACACAACTAAGCATGCACAATCTATTAAGGTTCAAACAGCTAAGAACCTGAAAGAAATGAGAAACTAAGTCTCATAATTCAGAGCTCACACTAGATTAAGTTACTTGAGTTTGCCACTTTTTATATCTGAATTGTTAATTTGATCATTTCATTCATCTATTGATACCAAAACCTACAGGAGCACAAAAAAGGAAAAAATGGGCCAACTGCAAGCCTAAAGATATTCTTAAATTCTAAATAATACTTACAAGTGAATTTAAACATCAAAAGTATAATACCAGTGGTAGTGACTTCATGAATGTAAACATGTCAAAACTTGTCAAATTGTATACTTTAAATATGTGCAGTTCGTTGTAGGTCAATGATACTTCAGCAAGGCTGTTTGTTTTTTTATAAGTTCAATATCATAAAGATCATACAAGGTTTATTTCACAAATGTAGTCCTGGTTCAGTAGTAAGTATATACATACACATGCACAAACATACATGATTAACATTACTAGACTGAAAGAAAAGGGATGTGTAATCATCTTTCAGTTCAATCGCTCAGTCATGTCTGACTGTGCAACCCCAAGAATCATAGCACATCAGGCCTCCCAGTACAGCACAAACTCCCGGAGCCTACCCAAACTCATGTCCATTGAGNTCTACCATTCTATCTTCTAATTCACTAATCCTATCTTCTGCCTCTATTATTCTACTATTTGTTGTTTCCAGAGTGTTTTTTATCTCATTTATTGCATTATTCATTATATATTGACTCCTTTTTACTTCTTCTAGGTCCTTTTTAAACCTTTCTTGCATTTTTTCAGTCCTTGTCTCCAGGCTATTTATGTGTGATTCCATTTTGATTTCAAGATTTTGAATTATTTTCACTATCATTATTTGGAATTCTTTATCAAGTAGGTTCCTTATCTCTTCCTCTTTTGTTTGGTTTGGTGGGCATTTATCCTGTTCCTTTACCTGCTGGGTATTCCTCTATCTCTTCATCTTGTTTATATGGCTGAGTTTGGGGTATCCTTTCTGTATTCTGGCATTTTGTGGAGTTCTTTTTATTGTGGAGTTTCCTCGCTGTGGGTGGGGTTGTACAGGTGGCTTGTCAAGTTTTCTTGGTTAGGGAAGCTTGTGTCACTGTTCTGGTGGGTGGACCTCTGGTGGGTGGACCTGGATTTCTTCTTTCTGGAGTGCAGTGAAGTGTCCAGTAATGAGTTATGAGATGTCAATGGTTTTGGAGTAACTTTGGGCACCCTGTATATTGGAGCTCAGGCCTGTGTTGCTGGAGAATTTGCATGGTATGTCTTGCTCTGGAACTTGTTGGCTCTTGGGTGGTGCTTGGTTTCAGTGTAGGTATGGAAGCATTTGATGAGCTCCTGTCAATTAACATTCCCTGGAGTCAGGAGTTCTCTGGTGTTCTCAGGGTTTGGACTTAAGCCTCCTGCTTCTGTTTTTCAGTCTTATTTTCACAGTAGTCTCAAGACTTCTTCCATACAGCACTGTTGATAAAACATCTAGGTTAAAGAAGAAAAGTTTCTCCACAGTGAGGGACACCCAGAGAGGTTCACAGAGTTAAATGGAGAAGAGAAGAGGGAGGAGGGTGTTAGAGGTGACCCGAATGAGATGAGGTGGAATCAATAGAGGAGAGAGCAAGCTAACCAGTAATCACTTCCTTATGTGCACTCCACATCTGGACTGCTCAGAGATGTTCGTGGAATTATACAGAGAAGAGGAGAGGGAGGAAGGAGACAGAGGTGGCCAGGAGGAATAAAGGTGGGAATCAAAAGGAGAGAGACAGATCCAGCCAGTAATCAGTTCCCTAAGTGTTCTCCACCATCTGGAACACACAGAAATTCACAGAGTTGAGTAGAGAAGAGAGGGGGTAGAGGGAGACACAGGACACAGGTGACCTGGTGGAGAAAAAGGAGAGTCCAGAGGGAGAGCAGTCAAGCCAGTAACCTCACTCCCAAGTAAAAATGGGGACTGAAGATTGTGTTCTTAAAGGTACAAAATTTACCTTTTGTACCTGTACAAAAACAAATACCTAAAAGCGAAGATTAAAAACCTAAAGTAGAGTTTGGAATTTCAGAAATACAATATTAAAGAAAAGAAGAAAAAATAGAAAAAGAAAAAAAAAACAGTCACAATAATTATAAAAAATATATATATATGCAGTTTGCTTTTTAAAAATAGGGTCTTTTTTTGCAAAGTAATAGTAGGTTATAAAAGTGAAAATTAAAGGAGTAATAGAGGACTTAAAATTTAAAAACAATTTAAAAAACGATTGTAAAAATAGTAAAAATATATCTAGGACTTTCTCTGGTGTTGTTGTGGGTATTGTGGGTCAGTTCATTTTTGGATAGTTCCTTGGTCCAGTTTATATTTCTCAAGCTCTATAGGCCCCTTCCTATGCAGTCAGTACTAACTAAAGGGTTTTAATCTATTGCACCTGCCACTTCCAAGGCGGTTCCCTCTGTTTTAGCTTCTTCTGTTTACTGGTCTCTTCAGTGTCTGATTTTTGCCCTGACACAAAGGGGGTGGTGGTGGACACTTTTTTTTAGGCTCACTTGTTCAGTCACGCTGTAAGGAGGGAGGGACGCTGCAAACAAATAACACTAGTGTGTGCTTGCAGTGCCTCAGCCACACTGGGCCTGCCCTGACTCACGGTGCATGTACCCTGCCTGCCCACACTGCTCAGGCTCTAGGTTGCTCCACTGGGAACCATCTGAGGCCAGTCCTGGGCTGCATGCACCTCCCAATTCTAAGCTGCTCAGGTTCAGGCACTCGGGTAGTCCTCAGAGGTGCAGACTCGGTTGGCCCTGCGTTTTGTGCCCTTCCCAGGTCCGAGCAGCTCAGGTGATGAGGTGTTTGGCGAGCACGGTCGCTGCAACTTATTACCTCCCCCATCCCTGCCACTCAGTTTTCTGGGTGTACAACTGGTGCACCTTCTCAAGCAGATGCTTGAGCCACCCAGAACCCCAAGAAGTCTTAGTTAGCAAAGAAGCCTGCTTACAATTTTGTAGATAATTTCTCTCTGGGGCCACGATTGCCCCCTTCTGGTTTTGGCTGCCTGTCACTGGAGGGGGATAGTCTGCAATTGGCTATCTCTGTTCAGTCCTTCGTTCTGTGCATGGGCCTGGCGATGTCTTAGGTTAAGACTGGCTTTTTGTGTGATAGTTATCCCACAATCTGGTTTGCTAGCCTAAGTTAGTTCTCTCAGATTGCGCTCGGGACATTCAGGCCAGATCCTTACTCTAAACAATGCAGCCCGGGCCTCCCTGCCCAGCCCCTGCTTGCTAGTGGTGGGTGCAGGCGTCTTCACTGCTTCTCTGCTGGGGAGGTTACTGTTGGGCACGTAATCTGTGGGTTTTAATTATTTATTTATTTTTCCTCCCTGTTATGTTGCCCTCTGGGCTTCCAAGGCTTACCATAGACTCAGCAGTGAGACTATTTCCCGATGTTTGGAAACTTCTCTCTTTTTAAGACTCCCTTCCCAGGATGGAGCTCCATCCCTACCTATTTTCTCTCTTTTTTTGTCTTTTATATTTTTTCCTACCTCCTTTTGAAGACAGTGGGCTGCTTTTTTGGGTGCCTGATGTCCTCTGCCAGCATTCAGAAGTTGTTTTGTGCAGTTTACTCAGCATTTAAATGTTCTTTTGATGAAGTTGTGGGGGAGAAAGTGGCCTCCCCATCCTATTCCTCTGCCATCTTAGGACCGCCCCCTCAGACATTATTTTTAAAAGACTTCCTTGCAAGGTGAAATTCGTATGGTAACATCTAATGTTGTGTAATATTTCTTTGAGTAGAGAACAGAGCAATGACAGAAGAGTCAGAATGACTGAAATGTCCATCTCATTGTTTATTTTAAAAGAACAGTCTTTGCTATCTGTTTTTTAATAGGCTCCAAAGACATCACAGTTGTCATATGATTCAATTTGAGGCCATTAACAATCTCAATATCTAGGACACTTAAGGCATGAGATCAGACATTCATTTCTCTTGGCCTTGGCTATATGATAATCTGCAGTCTTCCAAGGTGTAACACCATCTTTCCCCAACAAGGAAAGGTCATACTTTGGAACACTCTTGTTTCTCATGGCTGACTGTGACCATCGTTGGCAGAATGACTTTTCCCTGATCTGCTGCAGCATTTAAGCAGGCATGTCCAAGCTTGAGAAACAACCATTACTTCCGTTCTCAATTCAATAGCAAGATTGACCGTTTCATATAAGAGATTCTATTATTCAGGAAATTTAAATTCTGAGATGTTGCTGCTGTTTTTCAGTCGCTAAGTCATGCCTGACTCTTTTTTGACCCCATGGACAGTATGCTGCCAGGTTCCTCTGTCTATGGGATTTCTCAGGCAAGAATACTGGAGTGAATTACCATTTCTTTCCCCTGGGGATCATCCTGACCCAGGAATCGAACCCTCATATCCTGAATTGGCAAGCAGATTCTTTCCCACTGAGCTACTAGGGAAGCCCCAAAATCTGAGATATGAGTCTTTAAAAATTATTGTTCATGCTCCTCTCTTTATTGATTCTTTTTTATAAATTACTAGGAAATTAGTCTCTTTAGTAAACTCTGTCAAGGCTTCAGTTCCCTTCCCAAATCTTCTGACAACACTTACTATCTTCTCAGGATTACTAAAAAAACATAGGTTAAGAGTCTTTTCAGGTTGTCATGTACCATCCTCTGACTATCACTAAAGGAAAAACGACTTTTTCATTTTCACACTTATTTCTGTACCTCTATTATGTGCTTGTTTCAGACCATTTTCTGCAAAATTTATGATCATTGGCTGCAAACAGCTGCAATTTTCTCTAGACCTATAATCTTAGGTGTCTAGACACTTTGCTGCCTGTTAGATGTTAGAACAGAAAACACATTCAGTGTTTTAACCAAGAGGTGAGTGCACTAAAGTTTTCTCTTTAGTATTGTTAGGGGAGGCAGAGTGTTGAAGATGCAGGCTCTCAATGCAGGTTATCTCAGTTAACCATTGCAACATTTCCTTGAAGGCCGCCTCCTACTCCTGATATCCACTCAACTTCAATACTGAGCCATTCTCACCTCCTTAACTGTCTCCTCTTGCATGTGCTTCTAACTCTGAGGGTTTCCTTCCACTTTTCCCCATTAATCTACAGCTTATGCTACCTTCAGGAAGTCTTTATAAATTTCTAAATTTCAGTTAATAGTCTTAGCTAATGATCTCTGTTAATATTTTCAGTTAATGCTGTTAATTTTCAGAAATGTTATGAAATCATTTTTTTTGAAAGTATTTTCTATCATTTCAGAGAATTTGGGTCAAAAGCAAATGTAAATATATGTGTTTATTTCACTTTCTTGATCAAATATCATGACAAAGATTATATATATATTTTGTGTGTGTGTGTGTGTGTGTGTTTATATGGGCTTCCCTGGTAGCTCAGCTGGTAAAGAATCCACTTGCAATGCAGAAGACCCAGTTCCACTCCTAGGCTCAGAACTTTCCCTGGAGAAGGGATCAACCACCCACTCCAGTATTCTTGGGCTTCCCTTCCCTAGTGGCTCAGATGGTAAAGAATCTGCCTCCAATGCAGGAGAACTTGGCTCAATCCCTAGGTTGGGATGATCCCCTGGAGGAGGCATGGCTACCCACTCCAGTATTCTTGCCTGGAGAATCCCACAGAGGAGCCTGGTGGGTTACAGTCCATGAGGTCGCAAAGAGTGGAACACGACTGAATGACTAAATGTGTATATATATATATATATATATATATATATATATATATATGGAGAGAGAGAGAGAGAGAGAGAGAGACCAACCACTTGGCTTGTGGGATCTTAGTTCCCTAACTAGGGACAGAACTCAGGCCCCCTGCTGAGCCCTAACCACTGGTGTGTGTGTGTGTATGTGTGTGTGTGCGTGTGCACACGCGCATGCACCCATGCTCAGTCACTCAATCATGTGCTACTCTCTGCAACCCCATAGACAGACTGTAGCCCGCCAGGTTCCTCTGTACAAGGGATTCTCCAGGCAAGAACACTGGAGGGGGTTGCTTTTTCCTTCTCCAGGAGATCTGCCCCATCCAGGGATTGAACCCTAGTCTCTTGCACCTCCTGCATTAGTAGGTGGGTTCTTTACTTCTAGGACCACCTGGGTAGCCCCTCCCATTCCCAACCACTGGACCATTGGGGGCTTTCCTCATGACAGTGATTTTCATGGTTACGTCAAATGATTGAAGAGCAGCAAGATTGTTCTCAATGTTTTTATTACTTAAAAAAAAAACTTAAAGGAATTTATAAGTATATATATTTGTTCATTTTTTATTATGTAACTGTTACTTCATGAGAAACACTGGGCTGGAAGAAGCACAAGCTGGAATCAAGATTGCCAGGAGAAATATCAATAACCTCAGGTATGGACACGACACCACCCTTATGGAAGAAAATGAAGAGGAACTAAAAAGCCTCTTGATGAAAGAGGAGAGTGAAAAAGTTGGCTTAAAGCTCAACATTCAGAAAACGAAGATCATGGCATCTGGTCCCATCACTTCATGGCAAATAGATGGGAAAACAGGGGAAACAGTGTCAGAATTTATTTTGGGGGGCTCTAAAATCACTGCAAATGGTGATTGCAGCAATGAAATTAAAAGACGCTTACTTCTTGGAAGAAAAGTTATGAGCAACCTAGACAGCATATTGAAAAGCAGAAACATTACTTTGCCAAGAAAGGTCCATCTAGTCAAGGCTATGGTTTTTCCAGTAGTCATGTATGGATGTGAAAGTTGGACTGTGAAGAAAGCTGAGCACTGAAGAATTGATGCTTTTGAACTGTGGTGTTGGAGAAGACTCTTGAGAGTCCCTTGGCCTGCAAGGAGATCCAACCAGTCCATTCTAAAGGAGATCAGCCCTGGGTGTTCTTTGGAAGGAATGATGCTAAAGCTGAAAATCCAGTACTTTGGCCACTTCATGTGAAGAGTTGACTCATTGGAAAAGACTCTGATGCTGGGAGGGATTGGGGGCAGAAGGAGAAGGGGACAACAGAGGGTGAGATGGCTGGATGGCATTACTGACTCTATGGACATGAGTTTGAGTGAACTCCGAGAGTTGGTATGGGACATGGAGGCCTGGCGTGCTGCAATTCATGGGGTCGCAAAGAGTCAGTCACGACTTAGAGACTGAACTGAATTGAACTACTACTTAGATATTTCTGCTTATACAGAATCTTTTATTGTCAAAATAATGATAACTTTATGAAAATAAGTGTGGAATTTTCCTTTTTCTCTATGTTGTAGAGTAGTTTAAATAGCACAGTTGTCTATTCCTGTAGATGTAAAAGAACTAACATTTAAAATGATATCAAACTGTCCTTTTTTAGTTAATTAATTAATTGGCTAATAATAATAATTAGCCAACTTTAAAAATATCTACTTTACTTATTTATTTAGCTGTGTCAGGGCTTAGTTGTGGCACATGGGATCTTCGTTGCATCATGCAGGATCTTTGTTGTGGTGAATGGTCTCTCTAATTATGTCCAGGCTGAGTAGTTTGAGGTGTGAGCTCAGTTGCCCTGCAGTATGTGCTATCCTAGTTTCCCAACCAGAGATCAAACCCACATCCTTTGCATTGCAAGCTGGGATCTTAACCACCAGACCACCAGGGAGTTCTTAAACTGTCCTTTTTTAACAGGGTTAACTTTTAAATACTTTTGGGGCTTCCCTGGTGTTTCAGATGGTAAAGAATCTGCCTGCAATGTGGGACACCTGGGTTCCATCCTTGGGTTGGGAGAATCTCCTGCAGGAGGGCATGCAACCCACTCCAGCATTCTTTCCTGGAGAATCCCCATGGACAGAGGAGCCTGGCAGGCTACAGTTCATAGAATCACAAAGAATTGGACATGACTAAGTATAGCATAGCACACAACTTTTTAATAACTTTCTCAATCTCATCTGTTGATACTGGTCTATTCATACAGTCCTGACTTATTTGTATTCATTTATATTTACTGATAGTCTCTTTTATTCAGAATTTAAAATCAGTTGACATAGAGTTGTGCCATAAAATTTTAAACTGATTTCATTTAATCTTTCTTGGGTTCTTTCATAATTAAGTTAGCTTACTGTTTTATTTACTGCAAATAACTGTCTTGGATTCATATAAAATTCTGTTTTCATTCTGATTTTAGCTTTATATTTTTGTCTCTTCTATTGGGTTTATGTCTTTGTGTTCCCTTTTTCTGTTTTCTTGAATTTAATATTTATTTCACTTATTTCCCTAATATCTTGCTTAGTAGTAAAATTATTGAATTCCATGAAGTTTTACAAATAAAATGTTGCTTGAATTTTTAACATGTAGGTTTTAGCTTAAAATTCTAGACTTATTTCTATCAAAATTCCCTTAAAATCAAGTAGGGAAGCATTGTTCATGATAAAGGATATTAGTCAATACATTTCTAATGAAGAAAATGTAAAATCAAAAAAAGGCAGATTGTCGCTTAGACTAAAGCTTGAAGGATTGTTTGGAAGTCTCAACAAAGATTAAAGAGCTTATACTTCTCCAAGCAATTAATTGTTTTCTACTTTCCTTCAACCTTAAACCTCATCCTTGGTGGAAGGTTTACATACCTCTTCTTCTGGTGTTTTTTTGTTTTGTTTTGTTTCATCTAGGGATACAGTTTCTGATATTTATTCTGTTGTGGTACGTTGATAACTTCTATTTACTCTCATTCCTTACGAAATTGGGAAAAGTTCCTGAGTTGAAGGACATTTTTACAATGGGGATAACAAAACCAGTATTTAAAAGGAAACCTGACATTGGGGTTGCTGACATCAAGTAGAAAGTAAACATTTGGATTTCATTGAGCGTTTCCATCTATCTTCAAGTCACGTACAATGATGATAATTTGTCCTGGTATATCTCTACAATGTCACCAAGTCCATTCATGAACTTATCCGAAAAAGCAAACCTCATGGATGGAGAAAAGAAAATCTGAGCGACATTCCTTCAGAGCCAGATTTGTGCTAACTCCAATTCTAGTTACCATACTTCTATTAATGAATGTTGAGTATGATTTTATTTTCTTACTTACTAGATGACACTAGATTTTGCATAAACTGTTACTTCAGTAATTAACTTTTAAATCTAATACAGAACTTCACCCACAGTTGATTGTACCTTTGAACTTGGAGTGTTCCCAAACTTGATTTCAGTATCTGCCAAGTGTGATAGAACCCTCAGCTTTATGTCCTCAAATTAGTAAATATTCTAATTCTTCTCAAAATAGACATGTACTTCATTTAATTTTAGGCAAGTCTTAATAAGAACTTTTGGAAATTGTATTTGTTCTACCAGGCTCTAACTAGAAAAGCTTACATTGTTCTCACTGCTAATGGCATAAAGCTAGAAGTACCTTTATAAAGGCAGTTTGGGAAAAAATGACATGGAATATCTACTCTCTCTTCTACCTACCCTCCCCCACCCCAGAATAGCTCACCAACCAAAGGGAAGCCTGCCTTCAAGCAGGACCACTCCTTCCAAGCCCCTACTCAAGTTGGCTGCCACTTCCCTCTCTTCCTTATCTCTGACTTTTTCCCACCAGAAAATTCTACCAGAAGTCACCAATCAGGACTCGTTTTCTCCCCTTTCCTTTCCAAATTGTTGTCTGAGGAAACCAAAAACAGTCATCCCAAAGCCGTAAGAGAATTTCTCCTTTTCTCCCACAAAGCCCAGCTGGAACTATGTGCCTCATCAACTAGCTACATAGCTTTCCCACATTGCCAAATGTGGATACAGTCCCCATTCTGAAATAAATCCTTTATTATGCCAGGAAAAGAAACCAATCTCCCCAGTCACCCTGCAAGGGCACAGTGATCTGTAGAAAACTCCAATTATCAGGAAGCTTTCCTGTGATGTTATCTGCAACCCATCAGAAAGTCTCAGACTTATATGCATAGCAAGGGACCTACTTATCCACACTGGTCAAGGGACCTGTTCTTTGGGATTTCCAGTTCAGTATACATATGGCTTTCCCTCAGATTACCCCAAACACACCATCATAAAATTTCACTAGGTGGCCAGAGTGTTAAATGAACCCGTTTCTGCCAGTACAGAAAACATAAGAGAGGCAGGTTCCATCCCTGGGTGAGGAAGATCCCCTGGAGGAGAGCATGGCAACTCACTCCCGTATTCTTGCCTGGAGAATCCCATGGACAGAGGAGTTTGGTGGGCTACAGTTCATAGGATTGCAAAGAGTCAGACATGACTGAGGTGACTGAGCACACACACAAAAATTGAACAATTATATAAACGCTACACTAGTTCTGAAATAAGTGGCAGGTGATGACATTGATGAATCTCATTCTAAAATAAAAGGACAAGCAGATAACTATTCAACATAATAGAATACTCAGCTGAAAAGAAGAATGCAGATAATTTTTTATTTTTAATTTGGAACACTGTACTTCTCAAATACAAGCAACAAGATAGTGAAGAGGAGAAAGACCTGATTTAATGATCAAATAAAGGAATCCCTCCAAAATGCATAGGAAAAAGCTAGATATAAGAGGGAAAACAACACAAGAAGAATTGATTCCAGATAAAATATCAACAAATAAGATTCAGATAGAGAATGGGGAGATATAAGTGCAAGAATACTGCACAGAAAAAATACTTGGTTGGAGAACAAAATGAGAAAATAGACTCTAGTGTCAAAACTAATTGCAAAGTAGAAGATTTGTGACATGCAACTGAGGCTTTAAAGCAGGTATCAGACTATCTTGCTGGACTCTAGTGTCAAAACTAATTGCAAAGTAGAAGATTTGTGACATACAATTGAGGCTTTAAAGCAGGTATCAGACTATCTTGCTGGAGTACGCAATTGCAACCAGTAGATTATCAGGGGGTAGGCGGTTAAAAATACTTTCTAGAAAAAATAAAACCCAACCAGAATCTTACAAAAGATCCTAGAAAAGGGAAGTGGCTTGGAAGAACTCTTAGAGACATAAAATGACGTGATCCATGACCCATTCTAGGAGCTATGTATTTATTCATTTCTTCTGCAGGAGACCCCGGTTCAATTCTTGGGTCAGGAAGATCCACTGGAGAAGGGATAAGCTACCCACTCCAGTATTATTGGGCTTCCCTGTGGCTCAGCTGGTAAAAAATCCATCTGCAATGCAAGAGACCTGGGGTCAATTCCTGGGTTGGGTAGATCCCCTGGAGAAGGGANTTCTTCTGCAGGAGACCCCGGTTCAATTCTTGGGTCAGGAAGATCCACTGGAGAAGGGATAAGCTACCCACTCCAGTATTATTGGGCTTCCCTGTGGCTCAGCTGGTAAAAAATCCATCTGCAATGCAAGAGACCTGGGGTCAATTCCTGGGTTGGGTAGATCCCCTGGAGAAGGGAAAGACAACTCACTCTAGTATTCTAGACTGGAGAATTTCATTGACTGTATAATCCATGGTGTCGCAAAAAGTCAAACATGACTGAATGACTTTCACTCTTAGACTCTGTCCTAGAAACTCTATGGTGGATTTTCTATCTATATTTGCAGTTAGTAAATACAACTTTCAAGAATTTTAACAAAAATAGAAAGCCTTAAGTTACATTTTTTCTACAACATAAAGATTTCCCAATTAGAGCCAGGGAATCTTGGATAATGGGTGGGGGCTTGAGTAGGTTGAGGGCCATCCTTGTGCCATGCATGTGAGCCCAAGTATGAGTTTTCTATATATCTCTCAAAGTTAAACCGAGATGATCTCTATCATAAACATGTTTTGCTACATATCCGGTGGCACTAGTGGTACAGAACCCACATGCCAATGTAGAAAACATAAGAAACGGAGATACACAAATGAATGGTGGTGTTGCAGCCATAAAAATAACCAGAAATATTAATCAGTTTCAGTATGGGCAATAGGATCATTGCCAACACACACACAGACACAAATATACATATATCTATACCCCATTCATGAGAAACACTGGGCTGGAAGAAGTACAAGCTGGAATCAAGATTGCTAGCAGAAATATCAATAACCTCAGATATCCAGATGACACCATCCTTATGGCAAAAGTGAAGAAGAACTAAAGAGCCTCTTGATGAAAGTGAAAGAGGAGAGTTTAAAAGTTGGCTTAAAGCTCAATGTTCAGAAAACTAAGATCATGGCATCCAGTCCCATCAGTTCAGTTCAGTAGCTCAGTCGTGTCTGACTCTGTGACTCCATGAACTGCAGCACGCCAGGTCTCCCTGTCCATCAACAACTCCCAAAGTTCACTCAAACTCATGTCCATCGAGTCGTGATGCCATCCAGTCATCTCATCCTCTGATATCCTCTTCTCTTCCTGCCCCCAATCTCTCTCAGCATCAGAGTCTTTTCCAATGAGTCAACTCTTTGCATGAGGTGGCCAAAGTACTGGAGTTTCAGCTTTAGCATCAGTCCTTCCAATGAACACTCAAGACTGATCTCCTTTAGAATGGACTGGTTGGATCGCCTTGCAGTCCAAGGGACTCTCAAGAGTCTTCTCCAACACCACAGTTCAAAAGCATCAATTCTTCAGCACTCAGCTTTCTTCACAGTCCAACCCTCATCCATACATGACTACTGGAAAAACCATAGCCTTGGCTAGACAGACCTTTGTTGGCAAAGTAATGTCTCTGCTTTTGAATATGCTACCTAGGTTGGTCATAACTTTCCTTCCAAGGAGTAAGCATCTTTTAATTTCATTGCTGCAATCACCATCTGCAGTGATTTTTGGAGCCCCCCAAAATAAATTCTGACACTGTTTCCACTGTTTCCCCATCTATTTCCCATGAAGTGATGGGACCAGATGCCATGATCTTCATTTTTTGAATGTTGAGCTTTAAGCCAACTTTTTCACTCTCCTCTTTCACTTTCATCAAGAGGCTTTTTAGTTCCTCTTCACTTTCTACCATAAGGGTGGTGTCATCTGCATATCTGAGGTTATTGGTATTACTTCATGGCAAATAGATGGGGAAACAGTGGAAACAATGGCTGACTTTATTTGGGGGCCTCCAAAATCACTCGAGATGGTTACTGCAGCCATGAAATTAAAAGACACCTACCCCTTGGAAGGAAAGTTATAACCAACCTAGACACCATATTAAAAAGCTAAACAAAGCTCTATCTAGTCAAGGCTATGGTTTTTCCAGTAGTCATGTATGGATGTGAGAGTTGGACTATAAGGAAAGCTGAGCACTGAAGAATTGATGCTTTTGAACTGTGGTGTTGGAGAACACTTTTGAGAGTCCCTGGGACTGCAAGGAGATCCACCCAGTCCATCCTAAAGGAGATCAGTCCTGGGTGTTTATTGGAAGGACTGATGTTGAAGCTGAAACTCCAATACTTTGGCTACCTGAGGCAAAGAGCTGACTCATTTGAAAAGACCCTGATGCTGGGAAAGATTCAGGGCAGGAGGAGAAGGGGATGACAGAGGATGAGATGGTTGGATGACATCACTGACTCAATGGACACGAGTTTGGGTAAACTCCGGGAGTTGGTGATGGACAGGGAGACCTGCGTGCTTCAGTTCATGGGGTCGCAAAGAGTCAGATACTACTGAGCGACTGAATTGAACTGAACTGAATATACACCACACATATGAACAACACTTTGGTAGGACAGAGAAACAGACCACTAAACAGACTGAAAATCACATGATGACAGAACAAGTATAATATCTGCTTTGATTGCTTGGCTATCCTTCCTTCAAAATCTGTGCCCAAGTCACATCCTCAACCTTTAAGAAATGACACACTGATAACACCTAACCTCTCAATCCTGTTGGGCTAAGCCCCAACTCTAAACGTGTCTATACAGTGACAAGTTCTGCCCAATGTGAAACTCAAAAGATAACATTGTTCTGGTCCCCTTTATAAAGGAAGCTGCCTGCTTTCTCCTAGACCAGAACGGAGAACATTCCAGAGCTTCCTCCAAGATGCTGCTGATCCTGCTCTCAGTGACCTTGCTGGCCCTGAGCTCAGCTCAAAGCCTGTTTGATGGTAAGAGAAACAAAGAGGAGAGTGCTGAGACTCTACTTGGGGCTTGAGGATGACACTGCAGTGAGGAAGATGGTAAGAGAGGACAAAAATGAAAGATGAGGTACAGAGTTCTTAAGACAAGGATAAAGCCCTTCACACCCTCATTGACACCAAGGCCTCTAGTTTATTTAAAGTGCAATTCCAACCCAATCCAGAATTTTAACCAAAGGAGTGACAAGGTAAGTTTTTCACAAAGGTCTCTCTATGTGTTATGAAGGATGCGTTGCAAAAAAAGAAAGACTGGAACAGAGATGTTTCTTCATGAAGATGTTATGGTAATCGAAGTAGGCAGTAGGGGAGGGTGACCTTGCTAGGAGGTGCCAGATGGATGGTGGAGGAGGTGAAGCCCATTCAGAGTTATTTCAGAGACAGAGACTAGGATAATCTCTCTCTCTGTGTCTCTCTCTCTCTCTCTCTCTCGCCATGTAGATATAGAGATTCTAGGAAAAAGTTGTCTCATTTTACCGCCATCCACATTTACTATTTCAGTGTATTGCACCCAATATGGGCAAGCTTGTACCCACTTGTTTACTGCTGGTTGCCCCACCTTGAGAAATATAAGTAAAGGATTTCATGAATGAATATCTTAGAATTCTCATAGGATATAAGTCAATACAAGTAAAGGATTTCATGAATCGAGAGGGCAGAAGTCCACTAAAATATGACATTGAAATAGCCCATCACTTCACCTAAATTAGCATTATGGTTTGAGGGATCCTAGGCTTCCCTTGTAGCTCAGTCAGTAAAAAGTCTGCCTGCAAGGCAGGAGACCCAGGTTCAGTTCCTGGCTCAGGAAGATTCCCCTGGAGAAGGAAATTGCAACCCACTCCAGTATTCCTGCCTGGAGAATCCCAAGGACAGAGGAGCCTGGCAGGCCATAGTCTATAGGGTTGCAAGAGTCAGACATGACAGAGCAACACACACATAGGGAGGACAAAACTGCCTTTTCTCTGAGTCTGTGATTGATCCTCAGCACAAGAGCAACTCTGCCATCGCTTCATGTCTTCCTCCCTTTGCAAAAGCATCACAAGCAGTGACTGGCAAGTTAATCTCAGGGATATAGAGATGTAGTTGAAGAGTCTCATTCCCTGTACAACAGCTGTGAGCCCTGAACTTACTTTCCACTTCATCTTCTGCTTCTTTCCCTAGAAGGCATCAGTGAAGACTTCTCTACCCCATATATGGCAATACTTAATTAATTCTCATTCAACTTTTTTTTTCCATTAGCCACTTCTCATTTTTCCAGTGTCCTGTTATCATCTTTGTCTTGTCAAGAACTGATTAATGCTAGAAACCCTTCCCAGGTGGCTCAGAGGTCAAGAATCTAGCTGCAACACAGGAGACAAGGGTTCAGTCCCTTGGGTGGGAAGATTCTTTGGAGAAAGAACTGGCAACCCACTCCATTGTTCTTGCCTGGGAAATCCCATGGACAGAAGAACCTAGCAGCCTACAGTCTACGGTCACAAAAGAGTCAGATACAATTAAACAACAACAGCAATTAGTTTGGATGACACAGGAGAATTCTGCCTATTTACCCTCAGACCAGAAATGACTGTTGAGTACCAACCACTCAACTTGTTCCTTCTTCCCTAATAGACCTCTCTATAAATATATGGTTTAAGAAAACAGGTAAACAAATGGAGTCTCGGTCCCTTTGTCCCTGTAATTAATTTTGCTCACTGTTATTTAGTCACTCAGGCAAACCATTATTTGTATTTCTCTCTATCTTTATTGTTACTCATCAGGTCTTAGAAGAGGCGAATTCCACATATGCATTCAACTGGCCAGACTTGAAGTCACAGATGTCAGTTTACATCACTGACCCAAAATATAACTGGCAACATAACTGATATCGATAATCCATTTGCTTTCCTTTGTCTTTCAAAGCATCTTCTGAGAATTCTAAGATATCCAATAACTTCATTTTTGCCAAATTGAGGACGCCTGTTTGTCTCAAGAACACAGAATTACTATTCAATATCACTAGTATGTGGGTGAATAGGAACCCTGCAAAATGAAGCTAAGAGTAAGAGGGAAATTGGTAGCTGACAAGCAGGTCCTAGGAGAAAGGGAATGTCTGATAAGGTGACCAGAGATCAAAATAAGAGGAGTGCCTTCCATCACTACGTTCTTCTATTCCTGTGCTGTATCCTACAGATGCAGAGAACCCAGAACAGGGCTCCTCTGAGCACTTTCAGAGACCTCCTGAGGGACCTGAAACACCAACACCTGGAGCCCCTCCTAATGGTGAAAACCTAGAAGGTGAATCTCAGCTAGATCCACCCCCAGAAGATGGTGAACCTCAGCAAGGATCCTCCCAACAAAGTGATGGACCTCGGCAGAGACCATGTCCACAAGGTGATGGACCTCAGCAGAGACCACGTCCACAAGGATCTCAGCAAAGACCACCTCCACGAGATGGTGAACCTCCTCAGAGACCACTCCCACCAAAGCAATATTGTCATCACTATCCTCCCCCACCTTCTCCTGAAAGACATCACAGACCACCACCCCCAAGATGTAGATCACAAAGATCTCCCCAAGGCCCACCAATCCAGTACTCTGGAATTCAATGACAGGTATGAGTCAAGCTCACTTTCCATAAAAGTCCTAACTGCTGCAAGTTTCACACTTTATTATGTCATTGAATCAACGGAAAATGTGTGGAAATTGCCTACTCCTGGATTCCAGTCTAAATATTTCTGTTCCGATATTCTGGAATAAAGTAGCAAGACCTTGTATTTATTACATGCTATCCAAAGCGATTCTGATTTTAAGAAAGATGGACCACAGATTGCCTTTTCCCTGATGACTACCTGTCATAAAGTGGGTTGGTGGTGAGAAAGTAGAGCTGTGTTCTCCCGTCTTCTCCTCGCCTCCTCCTCAGGCTCAATGACTTCCCTTCTCAAGTTTCCACCTGCCAGGCCTCTCGGCTCCCATGTGCCTGATAAATGATACTTTAATTTTTATGTCTGTAACGTTACCCAGTTTTTAAAACATTGACTTTTGATTTAATATATGCTCAAAGTAAGAAAAAAAGAAAGCAAGAGAAAGTATAAGGCTAATTCTTAATGGCATATTACATCTTACCTTCCCACTTCCTTCCCCAAGGCCACCACAATTAGCTCCTTTGAACATCCCCTTGGGAATATTTAGACTTCCCAGATAGCTCAAATGCCAAAGAATCTGCTTGCAATGTGAAAGACCTGGATTTGATCCCTGAATCAGGAAGATCCCCTGGAGAAGGGCGTAGCAACCCACTCCAGTATTCTTGGCTGAAGAATTCCATGGACAGTGGAGCCGGGTGGGCTACAGTCCTTGGAGTTGCAGAGTCAGACACAACTGAGTGACTAACACACACACATACACAAACATATGTTATCTTTTTCTTTGCAAATGCTATACTATTTTATTTACATATCTATAAGTTCCTATTTCAAATAACATATTTTGGGACATCTTTTATTTATTTTTATTGAAATACAGTTGATGTATCATATTATACTAGTTTCATATGTACTAAGTGATTCGACATTTATATACACTATAAATTGGTCACTACAAGAAGACTAGTAAGGATTTGTCAAATAACTTATCTCTTAGAAAAATTCCATATCATTTTATAGAGCTATATGGATCTGTTTGCCCCTGGTTTTATTTTCATTTTAACTGTATTCTATTCCTTTGTCTGACTGTGCCATGATTTCTTTAACTAAACTCTATCAATGGACACTTAGGCTGGCCTCGGTTTTTTGCTATTATAGGATATACTGCGGTAACCATCTTTGTAACTATAATTTATGTTTGAACACTATAAATAGCAGCCTAGAGATAAACAACCTAAGAAAAAATTTTTCATCTTGCAAGCAACAATTTATAACTCACTGTCTGTTACACACGTACTAATCATAAACAAGAACATTAGAAGATTACAGGACACGGAAGAGGAAGAGAAAGTGAGAAGTTGGGCTCTCTTCAACTTCCTTTCAGTTACTAGCAGGGCTATGAACTCAGTTTCCAATACTCTCTGAACTTCCCTTTTTGTTGTTGTTGTTTCAGAAAATATGAAGATATGTGTCCTTCAGAAAGCCATGGAAGAAGGCAGTCTATCTTCCGTTTACCAATAAAACAATCGGCATCTAATTTCTAAGTGTCATGTCTCATTCTGGGTGTTTGTGAGTCTGAAATCTGAGGGCTGTGAACTCAGCATAGGAGCATCCAAGACCCATTCTCATCCATGGGTCCGGATGGCTTCCTCTGGGGCCACCTTCCTAGGAAACATTTTCCCTTAGTTCTTTGCTTGAGGACAGGAATGTGTATCTCCTTTCAACCTGCTTTTGCCTCCTCCTTCCCCCTAGAATCGTTACTCATAAGCCAGATACCTGTTCCTCTCCCTCCATGGTTTCTATGGCATTAAGGCCATATTTTGATTTTTTTTACACTTTTAACTAAGACTCTAGTAATGAAAGGGAAATAAGGAAAATATTGCAAATGTAAGAAGTTACACAGGATGGAAATTCTTAAAATTTCCAAAATAATTGATGCTATTGCTAGGGAAATGAGTGGTTCTACCTAGAACCACTCTCTACTATACCCCACCTCCATTTTTTTTAAACATTTCTCAGTTTTCTCCTTCCTTAGATCCCTGGCCTTTCTTTAACAAAACTTGAGTATATTTCATAAAGGAAGTGGTATGCTCCAAAGGAATTTGGAGTTCTTCAGACTTGAGTTTAATCCTATCTGTCTCTTTATGTTAGCTCTGGACTCTTAGCAAGCTGCTTCAGGCTTCAGATCCTTTGTTTACTCATCCATACAGTGAGGTTAATTATAATATCTCCCCTAGAGGATGAATATAGTGAGTTAAAATACATTAAAAAAAAAAAACCATTTACATCAACAAGTTAACATTATGGGAAGAAAGAGGATGTACTTCTCTAGATTAAAAATGAAACAACTGGATGTGGGAAGGAGCCAGGTATTAAGGAGCCAAAAGCTTATATAATTTAGATTGTTCTCTGTAAGGTAAATAGTTGTTGTACAGTTGCTAAGCTGTATCTTACTCTATGAGACCTCATGGACTGCAGCACACCAGGCTTCTCTGTCCTCCACTATCTCCCAGAGTTTGCTCTAACTGATGTCCTTTGAGTCAGTTATGCTAACCATTTCATCTTCTGTTGCCCCCTTCTCTTTTTGCCCTCAATCTTTCCCAGCATTAGGATCTTTACCAATGTATTGGCTCTTCTCAACAGGTGGACAAAGTATTGGATCTTCAGCTTCAGCATCACTCCTTCCAATGAATATTCAGGGTTGATTTCCTTTAGGATCCACTGATTGATCTCCTTGCTGTCCAAGGGACTCTCAAGAGTCTTCTCCAGCACCACAGTTTGAGCATCAGTTCTCTGATGCTCAGCATTCTTTATAGACCGACTCTCACATCAATACATGATTAGTACAGTAAATAGGAAAACAGTACAAAATGATGAATACAAAATTCCCAGGCTCTCCTAGGGCATTAAAAGAGGCCTGTGAAATAGGGGATCCCAAATTTAAAGTTGCATCAGCTTTGTAGAAAATGTAAATCTGACCAAATATAACACATAAACATTGTTCAAGTCCTCATTTAAATAAACCAGTATTTGTAGTAAAAAAATGTACATTTTTCATACAGCCAGGATATTGTGAGTATAGACTAGGTTAAGCTAGAAAACAAAGAAATTTAGTGAAAATTTAAGAAAAATACAAACTTTTTCTTTCTCTTAACATAAAGTTGAGTTTCTATCTAGATTAGTTTACTAAAAAGACAAATAGAATTCCTATAATGTTAAGAGGTTCATTTTAACAGTTCTCAGAACTGTTAAGTGGTAGGTTTGAAACTATGGAACTTTGCTGTAGGAAGCTATATTTGTTAATTGTTAAACAGAAAACAGGGTTAGTACACTTAAAATGATTATTCCTATGTTTGAAAAATATGTTATTTACTCATGAATCTTGTGAAAATTACACAATTGATTATGAATGCACAGTCATGTTTTATTTGATGCCACCAGTAAAAAAGCACTGTGCATATTCTTCTCCTAAAATTATGAACATAGCTAACAGTTGTTTGCCTAGGAAAATAACTTAAAAGTGCAAAAAGACAAAACAAACAAAAAACAATGGAGCAACAAAGGCTGATTTATACAAGTTCTTTTAATCTATCAAGGAATTTTTCCTTTTAACTTAATGATATTGGAATATTGGATATTGGAATGCTATCAGAATGTTAAGCCAGGAAGTTACAGGATCAGACTAGACATTAAAAAGATCATTAAGTTTTTAATTTAAATTTGCTACATTGGACACCTATATTTATTTATGTTTTTAACCAATGCCCAAATAAAACTATCATAATGAAATTTTAAAGTAATTAATGGCCAAGGATAAGAAGAATGTGAGAGAAGACGATGGCAACAAAAAAGATGAACACAATTCTGGAATTGGAATGACTAGATGAAAGTTAACACAGAAGTGAGAAGAGCAGTGCAAATCAAAGTACTTCAGAACCCCTGAGATATTGCCTCTTTTACAATATTCCATTTCCCTCACCAGAAGTTCATGTTTATCCACATTTAGTGAAGAACTTGTATTTCTAGTTGTTTGATCCTAAAAATGTTGATTTGTTCTTGTAAGTAAGGTTGTTTTCTCTTCCATTCTCTGTCCATTGAATCTCCTACTAATTTTGATACTTACAAAGTACATGGTGTGGAAAAGTCACTCAATTACATTATGCCTTTATTCTTTCATCTGAAACATGAACATGATGCCAAAAATCAAAGGGCTCTTGTGAAAAGTTTCAGCTATATGTATGAAGCACTTATGGATCTGCTGGACACAAAGGAATGATCAATAGACATGTAGCCCTACAGCTGTTCATGTAAAGACGCTTAATATGGGAAAAGGTTAACTTGTCAACCTGCATCTCTGATGCTGTTGCAAAGGGAGGAAGACATGAAGGGATGGCACGGTTGCTCCTATGCTGAAAATTAACCACAAACTCAAAAGAGAAGAGATCCTTTTGTCCTCCCTAGGATCCCTCAAACCCTAATGTTTAAGTGCTGGAGCAGTTCGGTGTCATATTTTTCAGTGTCTTTCTGCCCTCTTTCTTCATGAAATATTTTACTTATAGTAACATACTTTCTCAGGGTAGTGGGACCAGGAGTAAATACATGGATACAATCTGGCCTATATTTGGCAGAGCACATAGAAATATTAAAGGTGGGTGGGAGTAAAATAAAACAAATGGGCCCTGGAATGTGTATATCTCCATGTAGAGAGAGAGGGGTTTATTACTGTAGTCTCTGTCTCTGAATTACCCCTAAGTGGCATCCAGCTATTGGTATCCCCTAAAAGGCCACTAGTTTCACTGAGTTAGACAAGGCTGTGGTCCATGTGATTAGACTGACTAGTTTTCCATGATTATAGTTTCAGTGTGTCTGCCCTCTGATGCCTTCTCGCAACACTTACCAGCTTACTTGGGTTTCTCTTACCTTGGACGTGGGGTATTTTTTCATGGCTGCTCCAGCAAAACGCAGCTGCTGATCCTTACCTTGGAGCTTTCAGCTGTTCAAGCTGGTTTTAGAAAAGGCAGAGGAAGCAGGGATCAAATTGTCAACATTTGCTGGATCATGGAAAAAGAAAGAGAGTTGCAGAAAAACATCTGTTTCTGCTTTATTGACTATGACAAAGCCTTTGACTGTGTGGGTCACAAGAAACTATGGAAAATTCTGAAAGAGATGGGAATACCAGACCACTTAATCTTCCTCTTAAGAAACCTATATGCAGGTCAGGAAGCAACAGTTAGAACTGGACATGGAACAACAGACAGCTTCCAAATAGGAAAAGGAGTACGCCAAGGCTGTGTATTGTCACCCTGCTTATTTAACTTATATGCAGAGTATATTATGAGAAATGCTGGGCTGGAAGAAGCACAAGTTGGAATCAAGATTGCCGGGAGAAATATCAATAACCTCAGATATGCAGATGACACCACCCTTATGGCAGAAAGTGAAGAGGAACTAAAAAGCCTCTTGATGAAAGTGAAAGAGGAGAGTGAAAAGGTTGGCATAAAGCTCAACATTCAGAAAACTAGGATCATGGCATCTGGACCTATCACTTCATGGGAAATAGATGGAGAAACAGTGGAAACAGTGTCAGACTTTGTTTTTTGGTGGGGAGGGGGCTCCAAAATCACTGCAGATGGTTATTGCAGTCATGAAATTAAGACACTTACTCCTTGGAAAGAAAGTTATGACCAACCTAGATAGCATATTAAAAAGCAGAGATATTATTTTGCCAACAAAGGTCCGTCTAGTCAAGGCTATGGTTTTTCCAGTGGTCATGTATGAATGTGAGAGTTGGATTGTGAAGAAAACTGAGTGTCAAAGAATTGATGCTTTTGAACTGTGGTGAAGAAGACTCTTGACAATTCCTTGGACTGCAAGGAGATCCAACCAGTCTGTTCTGAAGGAGATCAGTCCTGGGTGTTCTTTGGAAAGACTGATGCTGAGGCTGAAACTCCAATACTTTGGCCACCTCATGCAAAGAGTTGACTCACTGGAAAAGACTGTGATGCTGGGAGGGATTGGGGGCAGGAGGAGAAGGGGATGACAGAGGATGAGATAGCTGGATGGCATCACCGACTCAACGGACATGAGTCTGAGTGACCTCCAGGAGTTGTTGATGGACAGGGAGGCCTGGCGTACTGTGATTCTTGGAGTCACAAAGAGTTGGACATGACTGAGCGACTGAACTGAACTGAGCTGAATTGTGCACCTTCTATGAGCTTCTTTTATTTTTTTTTCCAGAGCATGAATATGAAGATACCAGTTCTTCAGAAAGCCATGACGTTGGAAGAAGTCAGTCTGTATTCAATTTACCAATAAAATAATCAGCATCCAATTTTTATTGAGCATGTTGAAAAGGGATACTTGTGGTTTTATGCATGTCAATTTCTATTGACATGAAATAATGTCATATCTCATTCTGGCAGCTGTTGAATCTGAAATTTGATGGCCATGAATCCAGCATAGAAACATTCAGGATCCCTTCTCATTGATGCTTCTATCAGGCTTCCTCCTGGACCACTTTCCTGGGAAACATTTTCCCCTTGTTCTTTGCTTGGGGGCAGAAAGATATCTCTTTTTTGTGTTTTTTATTTTCTTCCTCCCTGCTATTGCATCCCCTCTACAACTCTAGTCCAATTTCAGAAGCCAGCTGCATGTTCCTCTCCTTCCCTGATTTCTACCACACTAATACAATGTTTTTATTACTTTCACCCCTTTCACCGAGATTATAATAATTTTAGGGAAATAAAGAAAGTACTGCAAATGTGAAGAAGTGGCACAATCTGAGGGAATCTTTATAACTTCCAAAATAACTGACACTGGTTTCTAGCAAAATAAGTGTTGTTCTGGGTCCCTGCTCCCTCGAGCCCACTATACCCTATTCATCCCTTTTCAAAGAATTTCTCAGTTTTCTTCCTCCTTTGATGCCACACCTTTGTTTAACAAAATCTGAGTTAATTTCATAAAGGAGGTGGCATGCTATCTTCTAATTGAAGTCCTTCAGACATGAGTTTAATCTTATCTCTTTTGTTGGCTCTATACTTCTAGTAAGCCACTTCAACTCAAAGCCCTAGTTTCCTCATCTGTATAATGAGGATAATATTAATACCTACCCTAGCGCATAAAGGGAGAAGGCAATGGCAACCCACTCCACTACCCTTGGCTGGAAAATCCCATGGACATAGGAGCCTGGTAGGCTGCAGTCACTATGTGACCATGGGTCATTAAGAGTCAGACACGACTGAGCGACTGAACTGAACTGAACTGAACTGAGCAACTTCATTTTCACTTTTCACTTTAATGCATTGGAGAAGGAAATGGCAACCCACTCCAGTGTTCTTGCCTGGAGAATCCCAGGGACAGAGGAAGCTAGTGGGCTACTGTCTATGGGGTCGCACAGAGTTGGACATGACTGAAATGACTTAGTAGCAACAGCAGCACTGCATAAAGAATAAATATTATCATGCATAAAAACCTAGCAGAGACTGCTTTCACCACGAATAGTTATTATAAAGAACAGTTCAGTTCAGTNTAGTGGGCTACTGTCTATGGGGTCGCACAGAGTTGGACATGACTGAAATGACTTAGTAGCAACAGCAGCACTGCATAAAGAATAAATATTATCATGCATAAAAACCTAGCAGAGACTGCTTTCACCACGAATAGTTATTATAAAGAACAGTTCAGTTCAGTTCAGTCACTCAGTCGGATCTGTCTCTTTGCAACCCCAGGAATCGCAGGACACCAGGCCTCCCTGTCCATCACCAACTCCCGGAGTTCACTCAGACTCATGCCCATCGNAAAGAAAGGTCCGTCTAGTCAGGGCTATGGTTTTCCAGTAGTCATGTATGGATGTGAAATTTGGATTGTGAAGAAAGCTGAGTGCCAAAGAATTGATGCTTTTGAACTGTGGTGTTGAAGAAGACTCTTGAGTCCCTTGGACTGCAAGGAGATCCAACCAGTCCATTCTAAAGGAGATCAGTCCTTGGTGTTGTTCGGAAGGAATGATGGTAATGCTGAAACTCTGGTTCTTTGGCCACCTCATGGGAATGGTTGACCCATTGGAAAAGACTCTGATGCTGGGAGGGATTGGAGGCAGGAGAAGAAGAGTATGAGAGAGGATGAGATAACTGGATGGCATCACCGACTCGATGGACGTGAGTTTTAGTGAACTCCGGGAGTTGGTGATGGATGGGGAGGCCTGGCGTGCTGCAATTCATGGGGTCACAAAGAGTCGGACACGACTGAGCGACTGAACTGAAACTGAGCTGACAATGCAGCTTCCAAATTTTCAAAATAAGTGAAGAATTCAGTCTGTCAAAATTTTGGTGGCACTTTCTGGCGTCTTTTCATTTGGAGGATACTCTTTCTGATACTGATTTTGTCATGGTAACTTGACAACTTCCACTCAGTTCCATTTCTTGCAAAGTTGAGAAATATTCTTTGGTTAAATGACACTTTTAACAATGGCATATTAAAATCTGTTTAAAATAAACCTAAAGGACTCCCTGGCAGCATAGTAGTTAAGACTCTGTCTTTCCAATGCAGAGGATGTGAGTTCCATCCCTGGTCTCAGAACTAACATCCCACATGCCTAATGGCACTGACAAAGGGAAAAAAATAACAACAAAAAGAATTAACAGTGAAAACACCTGACATTAAGTTTGTTGACTTGAAATTAAAAAAAAGAAAGTTTGGATTCCATCAAGGGCTCCGCTATACCTTGAAATCACATTGAATTAATGAAAATCTCTTCAGGGAGATCTCTAGAATGAAAAGGAAACCTTTCTTGAACATCTCTGGTGAAGATGGATAAACATTACACACTGGAAAGAGGGAATCTGAGGAACATTTCTTCAGAGCCAGATTCATCCTGACTCCAGGTCTACTCACTATATTTCTGTTACTGAATGCTGAGTATGATTTTATTTTCTTACCTACCAGCACACACTTTCCACTCACACTGAACCAGCAATTACCTGAAACAGATTTTGCTAAAATTTCTTAAGTTACTGATGGTAGGTGTTGCAAGAGGGTATCAGAGGGCAGACACACTGAAACCATACTCACAGAAATGTAGTCAATCTAATCACACTAGGACCACAGCCTTGTCTAACTCAATGAAACTAAGCCATGTCCACGGGGCAACCCAAGATGAGCAGGTCATGGTGGAGAGGTCTGACAGAATGTGGTCCGCTGGAGAAGGGAATGACAAACCACTTCAGTTTTCTTGCCTTGAGAACCCCATGAACAGTATGAAAAGGCAAAATGATAGGATACTGAAAGAGGTACTCCCCAGGTCAGTAGGTGCCCAATATGCTACTGTAGATCAGTGGAGAATTAACTTCAGAAAGAATGAAGGGATGGAGCCAAAGCAAAAACAATACCCAGTTGTGAATGTGAATGGTGACAGAAGCAAGGTCCGAAGTGGTAAAGAGTAATATTGCATAGGAACCTGGAATGTCAGGTCCACAAATCAAGGCAAATTGGAAGTGGTCAAACAGGAGATGGCAAGAGTGACTGTCGACATTCTAGAAATCAGCGAACTAAAATGGACTGGAATGGGTGAATTTAACTCAGATGACCATTATATCTACTACTGCAGGCAGGAATCCCTCAGAAGAAATGGAGTAGCCATCATGGTCAACAAAAGAGTCTGAAATGCAGTACTTGGATGCAGTCTCAAATACGACAGAATGATCTCTGTTCGTCTCCAAGGCAAACCATTCAATATCCTGATTTAACCTTTCGAATCCTGATTTTGCTGTCAACTAAAAGTAATAGAACATTTAGCTTCCTATCTGCACAATGGTAACTATATTCTGTTTTTTCTCAAAATAATGTGCATTTTACTTATTTGGCAATTTTTTAATGTCTAATTTTAAAAAATACATTTGGCAGTAAAGGTGAGAGAATTCTAGCTATTTGAGCTATTTCAAATCCTGAAAGATGATGCTGTTAAAGTGCTACACTCAGTATGTTAGCACATATGGAAAACTCAGCAGTGGCCACTGGACTGGAAAAGGTCAGTTTTCATTTCAATCTCCAAGAAGGGCAATGACAAAGAATGTTCAAATTGTTGTGACGTTGCACTCATTTCACATGCTAGCAAGGTTATACTCAACATCCCTCAAGCTAGACTTCAGCAGTATGTGAACTGAGAACTTCCAGATTTACAAGCTGGGTTTCAACAAAGCAGAGGAACCAAAGATCAAATTGCCAACATCCATTGGATCATGGAGAAAGTAAGTGAGTTCCAGAAAAACATCCATTTCTGTTTCATTGACTGCACTAAAGCCTTTGACTCTGTGTGTCATAATAAACTGTAGGAAATTCTTAAAAAGATGGAAGTACCAGAGCACCTTACCTGTCTCCAGAGAAACCTGCATGCAGGTCAAGAAGCAACAGTTAGAATAAGACATGGGACAATGAACTGATTCAAAATAGAGAAAGGATCATGACAAAGCTGTATAATGCCACCCTGCTTATTTAATTTCTATGTGAGTATACATCATGGGAAATGGCTGGGCGGGATGTAGGACAAGCTGAAATCAATATTTCCAGGAGAAATATAAACAACCTCAGATATGCAGATGGTGCCACTCTAATGACAGAAAGTGAGAGGAACTATAAAGCACCTATTCATGTGGGTCAAAGAAGAGAGTGAAAAGGCTGGCTTGAAACTCAGCATTAAAAAAAACTGAGATCATGACATCCCATCCCATCAGTTCATGGCAAATAGAAGGGGCAAAAGTGGAAGCAGTGACTGATTTTATTTTCTTGGTCTCCAAAATCACTGTGGACAGTGACTGCAGCCATGAAATTAAAAGACATGCTCTTTGGAAGGAAAACTATGACAAACTTAGACAGTATATTAAAAAGGAGAGACATAGCCTGCTGACAAACACTTATTGAAATGCCCACAATATTCCAGGTACTGAGAATACAATTAAAGTCAGGACAGATGTAATTTGCACTTTTCATGCACTTGAAAATTTCAGAGATGTTCTTTCCTTCAGCAAGTAACCAGGACTTTTCCTCTCCTTTATGTTTCCCTACCTCTCCTGCTTGATCCTTGGAAGGAAAGTATGACAAATATAGAATGTATATTCAAAAGCAGAGACATCACTTTGCTGACAAAGGTCCATATAGTCAAAGCTGTGAATTTTCCAGTAATCATGTACGGATGTGAGAATTAGACCATAAAGAAGGCTAAGTGCCAGAGAATTGATGCTTTCAAATTGTGGTGCTGGAGAAGACTCCTGAGAGTTCCTTGGACTACAAGAAGATCAAACCAGTCAATCCTAAAAGAAATCAACCCTGAATGTTCATTGGAAGGACTGATGCTAAAGCACCAGTATTTTGGCTACCTGATGCAAAGAGCAGACTCATTGCAAAAGACCCTGATACTGGGAAAGAGTTAAGGTAGAAGGAGAAGGCAGTGGCAGAGGATGAGATAATTAGATAGCATCAGCAACTCAATGGGCATGGATTTGAGCAAACTCCGGGAGATAGTGGAAGACAGAGGAGCCTGGCATGCTGCATTCCATGGGGTCTCAAAGAACCAGCCACAACTTTGCAACTGAACAACAACAGCCCTGAATTGACTAAAATTAAATATAATTAGAACAAGAGAAATTAAGTTGAACTAGAGAAAAAGAAAGTGAGAGCTTTCTCAGGCTTGGGCTCATGGTCTTTGAGTTTCACACCCACGACCAAAAAAAAAAAAAAAAAATAGCAGCAGCAGATGACACAGAGAAGGGGCTAAGGGGCCACAGAGCATTAAGATCTTCTTGCCACTGCATGGCAAGAAGGCCAGAAGGAGGAACATCTAAATTAAGACTGGAAGGGTGGACAGAATTTTAACAATAAAACCCATGGAAAGAATTTCCTTGCAGAGAAGACTACATACATAAAGGACTTTTGGGGGGATAAAGCATGGAGCTCTGGAAAAATAGAAAGAGTTTCAAATTGGGTAGAACATGGGGGAGGGATTGAGATATAATTCCAATATGTATTAAGCTGAAGTTCTATAACCAAAAGCCTTTAGAACTAACATCTATTTACCAGGAAATGCAGGGGATAGAGAGTAAGAAGTTAAATGATACAGCTACAGTATCAGAATCGTGGACAGTCCTAAGAACATATGACCTACTTACATCTATAAGTTAACATCATTGAGAAAAAGAAGAGAGGATGTCCTTCTCTAGATTAAGAAATGTAACAAATGAATGTGGGGATGAACTAGATTTTAATGAGCCAGAAGAGAGGCGGGCCTAAGATGGCAGTGGAATAGGATGGGGAGATCAATTTCTTCCCCACAAATTCATCAAAAGAACATTTAAATGCTGAGTAAATTCCACAAAACTTCTGAATGCCAGAAGAGGACAACAGACACCCAGAAAAGCAGCCCATTGTCTTCAAAAAGAGGTAGGAAA
Source organism: Neotragus moschatus (assembly GCA_006410615.1). NCBI lineage: Eukaryota > Metazoa > Chordata > Mammalia > Artiodactyla > Bovidae > Neotragus > Neotragus moschatus. The sequence continues at coordinate 1,205,292 of SJYA01000900.1, read as the reverse complement.
AAACATAAAAGATGAAAAGAGAGACAAAAGAGATAAGGACAGAGCTCCATCCCGGGAAGAGAGTCTTAAAAAGAGAGAAGTTTCCAAACACCAGGAAACACTCTCACTGCCGAGTTTGTGGCAAGCCTTGGAACCACAGAGGGCAACATAACTGGGAGGAAAAATAAATAAATAATTAAAATCCACAGATTACGTGCCCAATGGTAACTTCCCCAGTGGAGAAGCAGCGCAGATGCCTGCAGCCACCACTAGCAAGTGGGCGCTGGGCAGGGAGGCGTGGGCTGTATTGTTTAGAGCAAGGACCAGGCCTGAATGCCCCGAGGGCAATCTGAGGGAACAAACGTGGGCTAGCAAACCAGACTGTGGGATAGCTACCACGAGAAAAGCCCTAACCTAAGACACAGACAGACCCACTCACAGAACAAAGGGCTGAACAGAGCCAGCCAGTTGCAGACCATCCCCCCTCCGGTGACAGGCAGCCAGAGCCAGAAGGGGTAAATTGCAGTCCCTGAAAAGCATTATCTACGAAACTGCGAGCAGGTTTCTTTGCTAACTAAGACTTCTTGGGAGTCTGGACGGTCAACATCCACCTGAGAAGGTGCGCCAGTTGTACACCCAGAAAACCAAGCAACCAGGACAGGGGAGGCAATAAGTAGCAGCAACTGTGCTCACCAAACTCCCGATCACTTGAGCTGCTTGGACCTGGGAAGGGCACAAAATACAGGCCCAACCTTGTCTGTGCCTCTGAGGACTACCCAAGTGCCTGAACCTGAGCAGCTTAGACCTGGGAGGTGCATGCAGCCCAAGGCCAGCCTCGGACGATTCCAGGAGGAGCAACCTAGAGCCTGAGCAGTGTGGGCAGGGAGGACACATGAGCCATGAGGTGAGGCAGGCCCAGTGTGGCTGACACACTGCAAGCACACACCAGTGTTATTTGTTTGCAACGTCCCTCCCTCCCCACAGTGTGACTGAACAAGTGAGCCTTAAACAGTGTCCACCACTGCCCCCCTTGTGTCAGGGCAGAAATTAGACACTGAAGAGACCAGCAACAGAAGAAGCTAAAACACAGGGAACTGCCTTGGAAGTGACAGATGCAATAGATTAAAACCTGTATTTAGTACTGACTACATAGGAAGGGGCCTATAGATCTTGAGAAATATAAGCTGGATCAAGGAACTGTCCAAAAATGAACTGACTCCACACTGTCCACAACAACAACAAAGAAACTCCTAGATATATTTTTACTATCATTCTTTTTTTTTAAATTTATATATATATTTTTTCCGTCTCAGGTGTACATGAGTTCCCAATCTTGAAACCCCCTCCTCACACCTCCCACCCCATATCAACTCTCTGGATCATCCTCATGCACCAGTCCAAAGCATCCTGTATCCTGTATCAAACATAGACTGGCAATTCTTTTCTTACATGATAGTATACATGTTTCAGTTTTTAACATTTTTAAGTCCTCTATTACTCCTTTAATTTTCATTTTTATAACCTACTAGTACTTTCCAAAAGAAAAAAAAATGCACTAAATGAGATCAAAAACACTCTGGAGGGAAAAGATAGTAGAATAATGGAGGCAAAAGATAGCATTAGTGAAGTAGAAGATAGAATGGTAGAAATAAATGAATTAGAAAAAAAAAACGAATTAAAAGAAATGACGAAAATCTCAGAGACTTCTGGGACAATGTTAAATGCTCCAACATTCTAATCATAGGAGTCCCAGAAGAATAAGACAAAAAGAAAGACCATGAGAAGATACTTGAGGAGATAACAGTTGAAAACTTCTTAAAATAGGGAAGGAAATAATCACTCAAGTCCAAGAAACCCAGAGAGTCTCAAACAGGATAAACCCAAGGTGAAACACCCCAAGACACATATTAATCAAATTAACAAAGATTAAACACAAAGAACAAATATTAAAAGCAACAAAGGAAGAACAACAAATAACAAGAAGGGGATTTCCATAAGGATTACAGCTGATCTTTCTATAGAAACTCTTCAGGCCAGGAGGGAATGGTGAGACATACTTAAAGTGATGAAAGAAAATAACCTACAGCCCAGATTACTGTACCCAGCAAGGATCTCATTCAGATATAAAGGAGAAATCAAAAGCTTTACAGACAAGCAAAAGCTGAGAGAATTCAGCAGCACCAAACCAGCTCTCCAACAAATGCTAAAGGATCTTCTCTAGACAGGAAACACAAAAAGGATGTATAAACTCGAACCCAAAACAACAAAGTCAATGGCAGCAGCATCATACTTATCAATAATTACCTTAAACGTAAATGGATTGAATGCCCCAACCAAAAGACAAACACTGGCTCAGTTAAGTTCAGTCGCTCAGTGTGTTCGACTCTTTGAGACCCCGTGAATTGCAGCACGCTAGGCCTCTTGTACATTACCACCTCCCAGAGTTCACTCAAACTCACGTCCATCAAGTCAGTCATACCATTCAGCCATCTCATCCTCTGTCATCCCTTTTTCCTCCTGAGCCCAATTCCTCCCAGCATCAGAGTCTTTTCCAAAGAATCAACTCTTCCCATGAGGTGGCCAAAGTACTGGAGTTTCAGCTTTAGCATCACTCCTTACAAAGAACACCCAGGACAGATCTCCTTTATAATGGACTGGCTGGATCTCCTTGCAGTCCAAGGAACTCTCAAGAGTCTTCTCCAACACCATAGTTCAAAAGCATCAATTCTTCGGTGCTGAGCCTTCTTCATAGTCCAACTCTCACAAGCATACATGACTACTGGAAAAATCATAGCCTTGACTAGACGGACCTTTGGTGACAAAGTAATGTCTCTGCTTTTGAATATGCTATCCAGGTTGGCCATAATTTTCTTTCCAAGGAGTAAGTGTCTTTTAATTTCATGGCTACAAATCACCATCTGCAGTGATTTTGGAGCCCAAAACAATAAAGTCTGACACTGTTTCCACTGTTTCCCCAACTATTTGCCATGAAGTGATGGGACCAGATACCATGATCTTCGTTTTCTGAATGTTGAGCTTTAAGCCAACTGTTTTCACTCTCCTCTTTCACTTTCATCAAGAGACTTTTTAGTTCCTCTTCACTTTCTTCCATAAGATTGGTGTCATCTGCATATCTGAGGTTATTGATATTTCTCCCAGCAATCTTGATTCCAGCTTGTGCTTCTTCCAGCCCAGCATTTCTCATGATGTATTCTGCATATAAGTTAAATAAGTAGGGTGAAAATAAACAGCCTTGACGTACTCCTTTTCCTATTTGGAACCAGTCTGTTGTCCCATGTCCAGTTCTAACTGTTGCTTTAGGTTTCTGCATATAGGTTTCTCAAGAGGCAGGTCAGATGTTCTGGTATTCCCATCTCTTTCAGAAATTTCCACAGTTTATTGTCATCCACACAGCCAAAGGCTTTGGCATAGTCAATAAAGCAGAAATAGATGTTTTTCTGGAACTCTCTTGCTTTTTTGATGATGCTAAGTGGATACAAAGCAAGACCCCTATATATGTTGTCTACAAGAGACCGACTTCAAGACACATACAGACTGAAAGTGAAGGTCTGGGAAAAGATATTCCACACAAATAGAGACCAAAAGAAAGCAGGAGTAGCTATACTCCTATCAGATAAAATAGACTTTAAAACAAAGGGTATGAAAAGAGACAAAGTAGGACACTACATAATGATAAAAGGGTCAATCCAAGAAAAAGATATAACAATTATAAATATATATCCACCCAACATAGGAGCACCACAATATGTAAAATAAATGCTAACAAGTATGAAAGGAGAAATTAACAATAACACAATATTAGTGGGAAACTTTAATACCCCACTCACACCTATGGATAGATCAACTAAACAGAAAATTAACAAGGAAACACAAATTTTAAATGATACAATAGACCAGTTAGATCTAATTGATATCTATAGGACATTTCACCCCAAAACAATGAATTTCACCTTTTTCTTAAGTGCACACAGAACGTTCTCTAGGATAGATCACATCCTGGGCCATAAATCTAGCCTTGGTAAATTCAAAACAATTGAAATTATTTCAAGCATCTTTTCTGACCACAGTGCAGTAAGACTGGATGTCAATTACAGGAGAAAAATTATTTAAAATTCCAACAAATGGAGGCTGAACAACACGCTGCTAAATAACCAACAAATCACAGAAGAAATCAAAATATGCACAGAAACAAATGAAAATGAACACACAATCACCGAAAACCTGTGGGACACTATAAAAGCAGTGCTAAGGGAAAAGTTCATAGCAATACAGGCATACCTCAAGAAACAAGAAAAAAAGTCAAATGAATAACCTAACTCTACACCTAAAGCAACTAGAAAAGGAAGAAATTAAGAACCCCAGCGTTAGAAGAAGGAAAGAAATCTTAAAAATTAGAGCAGAAATAAATGCAAAGGAAAGAAAAGAGGCCATAGCAAAACTCAACAAAGCCAAAAGCTGATTCTTTGAGAGGATAAATAAAATTGACAAACCATTAGCCAGACTCGTCAAGNAGAAATTAAGAACCCCAGCGTTAGAAGAAGGAAAGAAATCTTAAAAATTAGAGCAGAAATAAATGCAAAGGAAAGAAAAGAGGCCATAGCAAAACTCAACAAAGCCAAAAGCTGATTCTTTGAGAGGATAAATAAAATTGACAAACCATTAGCCAGACTCGTCAAGAAACAAAGGGATAAACATCAAATTGATAAAATTAAAAATGAAAATGAAGAGATCACAACAGACAACACAGATATACAAAGGATCATAAGAGACTACTATCAGTAATTATATGCCAANTCTGAGCCACAGTCACCTCCTGGTCTTGTTTTTGTTGAGTATATAGAGCTTCTCCATCCTTGGCTGCAAAGAATATAATCAGATTTCGTTGTTGACCATCTGGTGATGTCCATGTGTAGAGTCTTCTCTTGTGTTGTTGGAAGAGGGTGTTTGTTATGACCAGTGAGTTTTCTTGGCAAAACTCTATTAGTCTTTGCCTTGCTTCATTCCACATTCCAAGGCCGAATTTGCCTGTTATTCCATGTGTTTCTTGACTTCCTAGTTTGCAAAAACATTGCATTAGTGTTATAGAATTCAGGGAAGGAGACAAAGAGTGGTTTTCCATCACCTGACAGCTGATTTGTGAATAAAAGTGTCAGGAAGAGGAAGGAGGTAAGAGCAGGAATTAAAAAAGAAATCTGTTATTGACCCTAAGCACAGAACAAAGAGAAAATGTCTTCTAGGAAGGTGGCCCTGAGGAAGCCTGTTGGAAGCATCAGTGAGACGGGGTCTCAGATGCTCCCGTGTTGGGTTCATGGCCCTCAAATTTCACTCACGATGAGACATGACACTTAAAAATAGATACTCATTATTTTACTGGTGAATTGAAGATAAAGTGACTTATCCCAATGTGATGGCTTTGTGAAGGACTAGTATCTTCTTATTCATTTTCGGGGGGGAAAAAAGGAAGTTCAGACAAGATTGGCAGGGAATTTCTATGCCTGCTACTAACTGAAGAGAAGTGGGTGAGAGCTCACTATATCTCCATCTTGTTTTCCTCATTTTCTCTTTCTTTCCTAATTTCTTTTTGTTTATGATTTATATCTAACAGACAATTGTTCCTAACAGACAATGANCATTTTCGGGGGGGGAAAAAGGAAGTTCAGACAAGATTGGCAGGGAATTTCTATGCCTGCTACTAACTGAAGAGAAGTGGGTGAGAGCTCACTATATCTCCATCTTGTTTTCCTCATTTTCTCTTTCTTTCCTAATTTCTTTTTGTTTATGATTTATATCTAACAGACAATTGTTCCTAACAGACAATGAACTCTACGTTCTTGCTTGCAAAATGAATTTTTAAAGATTCTTCTAAGGTTATCTTTTAACTACTGTTGATAATGTTCAAATATGTATTTACAAAGACACTTACTGCAGTATATTCTATAATAACAAAAAAATGAAACCAGCCTACATGTCCATTGATGGAATTTCACTAAAGTAATCATGACATAGCCAGACAATGGATAGTATAGATTGGTAAAACAGAACAACAACAACAATAACCAGAATCAAATAAATCCACATAGTTCTATGAACTAATATGGAAGTTTTTCCAAAAGTGTGTTATTTTAAATAAGAAGCACATAAACCAGTATATAAAAATATGATATCATTTGTGGATAAAAAAAGATCATATATATTTAAACAGACACAAATGTTTTCAAGAGGATATTCAAGAGAGTTAACTGTGGTGGCTTTTGGAAAAGGAACTGGGGAGGTAGGGTATTCTATGCCTTCAAGAGTTAGCCTGATACTTTATGTTTAATTTTTTTCTAACTTAAGCATATATTTAGTTCAGTTCAGTCACTCAGTTGTGTCTGGCTCTTTCCAACCCCATGAACCACAGTGCACCAGGCCTCCCTTTCCATCACCAACTCCCAAAGTCCACCCAAACCCAGGTCCATTAAGTTGGTGATGCCATCCAACCATCTCATCCTCTGTTGTCCCTTTCTCTTCCTGCCCTCCGTCTTTCCCAGCATCAGGGTCTTTTCCAATGAGTCAGCTCTTCACATCAGGTGGCCAAAGTATTGGAGTTCCAGCTTCAACATCAGTCCTTCCAATAAACACCCAGGACTGATCTTCTTTAGGATGGACTGGTTGGATCGCCTTACAGTCCAAGGGACTCTCAAGAGAAGCAATAGTTTTAAACTATGTAATATTTGGCAATAAAAATGTATAGTATCATTTAGCAGGTACACTGGATCTAACAGGTCTGGTCTGGTGGAAACTTGAGATGGGAAGTGTTTGAACCTGAGAAGGAGGACAAGAGATCAAGAAAGAATAAAGATCTGCTTCCTCATTACCAAACAACTTTAAGTCAACTAATCATTATGGAAAAAGCAACTTGGAGTTCGTGTTTTTCAAAATTGGATGCACCATAGATATCTCATTAAAGACACAAAGTCCTACTACCCTATTCCACATATCTAAATAGAAATCTCTAGAACTGGGATCCAGGACTATGCAGTTTCTATGTGGCTCCAGTTGACTCAGTGACTCACTTAAGTTTGAGACCTGTAAGGGTTAGGGCCCTTGATGGAGAATAAGCTTGATTCATACTTGTCATTGAATTCCAGATCACTGGGGTAGTGGGCCTTGGGGAGGTCATTGGAATTCATGCCTTGGGAGTGGTGGTCTCTGATTCTTCTTAAGACAGGTGTGGGAGAAGAGCAGTGACCAAGACCGCTTTGTGGTAGTGGTCTCTGTTGAGCATGACCATTTTGTGAGCGTGGTCTCTGCTGAAAATCACCATCTGGTGGAAGTGATCTCTGTGAGGTTTCAGTATCTTGTCAGGGTGGTTGTTGCTGAAGTTGACCTTGTGGTTGGTGGTTCTCTGCTGCGGTTCACCATCTTGATTTCACCATTAGGATGGGGTCTAGATGGTAGTGCACCAGGTCCCCCAGACAGTGATCTCTGAAACTGTTCAAAAGAGCCCTAATCTGGGTTCTCTACATCTGTAGAATACAGCACAGGAATAGAACTTGATTTTGGAAGGCTCCCCTCTCATTTTGATCTCTGGTCACCTTATATAGTCTCTTTCTCCCAGGACCTGCTTCTGAACTACCAACTTCCATCCTACCCTCAGCTTCATTTTGTATTATTCCTGTTCATCCAAGTACTAATGATATTGAATTGTAATTCTGTATTCTTGAGACAAACGTGTGTCTTCAATGTCACAAAAAAAGAAGGTATTAGATATCTTAGAATTCTCAGAGGATGCCTGCAAATACAGAAGAAGAGCAAAGGAATTATCCGTGCAATTATGTTGCCATGTCAGTTATATTTTGGGTCACTGACATAACATAACAACTATGACTTCAAGTCTAGCCAGTTGAGTGCATATGTAGAACCATCTGCTCTGAGACCAGGTGGAGCAACAATAAGAATGAGAGAAAGACAACATGATGGTCCACACAGGAATCACTGAATAACCATAGGCATATAATAGAACTACAGGGACATAGGTGAGTGGAGATATATAAAGGAAACCTACCCAAAGTCTGTTTCTTTGCATTTTTCCTTAAACCATATATGCAGAAGACATAAGAGATGTGGGTTCAATCCCTGGGTTGGGAAGATCCCCTGGAGAAGGGAATAACAATCCACTCTTGCCTGGAGAATCCCCATGGACAGAGGAGCCTGGTGGGCTGCAGTCCATGGGGTCACAAAGATTCTGACATGACTGAACCAAAATAGCACAGCAAAGACAGAAATATTGGAAAATAAGAAAATAGTTGAAGGGTTGGTTCTCAGGAGTCATTTCTGCACAAAGGGAAATGGCAGCATACTCCTGTGTCATCCAAGATAGACATCTAGGCTATTCAAGTTAGGACCATGCCTGAGATCAAGATTGGGTAAAGGGTTGCCTGTGTCTTTAGGAGCTCAGACATTAATCAGTTCTTGATCAAAGACTGATGCTAGTAAGATGCCAGAGAAATGAAAAGTTTTTAAGGTTAAAAAAAATTGATTGAGGATTAATTGAATTTTACAATACATACAGCTGAGAAACCTTCCCTGTTGTCTTCTAGGAAGATAAGCAGAAGATGAAAGACAAAGTAAGTACTAAATCCTTCAGGGCCAACAAATATTCTCCAGGGAAAGAGATGCTTTAAACACTCTTATATTTCCTAAGTTAACTTGTCAATCACTATCTGTGATGCTTTTGCAAAGGGAGGAAAATCTGAAGGGATGGCAGGGTTGCTCCTGTGCTGAGGATCAACCAAAAACTCAAAAGAGGAGAGACCCTTTTATCATTCCTGCTGCTGCTACTGCTAAGTCGCTTCAGTCATGTCCAACTCTGTGCGACCCCATGGACGGCAGCCCACCACGCTCCCCTGTCCCTGGGATTCTCCAGGCAAGAACACTGGAGTGGGTTGCCATTTCCTTCTCCAATGCATGAAAGTGAAAAGTGAAAGTGAAGTCGCTCAGTCGTGTCCAACTCTTAGCGACCTCATGGACTGCAGCCTACCAGGCTCCTCCATCCATGGGATTTTCCAGGCAAGAGTACTGGAGTGGGGTGCCATTGTCTTCTCCTCCCTAGGATCCCTCAAACCCAAATCCTAATTTAGGTTAAGTGCTGGGGCATTTCAGTGTCATGTTTTCATACATCTCTGTCTCTTACATCTTTTAACATGCTTTCTCAGGGTGGGGCAACAGGTGTAAACTTGTGGATATAATCTTGCATGTAGCGGGCACAGTGCATTGAAACAGTGGATGTGGGTGGGAGTAAAATGAGAGCACTGGGCACTGAAATCTCTATATCTTTATGTGGAGACAGAGGAATTTATTGTGATAGTCTCTGTTTCTGAAATAGCCCTGAATGGGTTTCACCTCCTCCATCCATCTGGCATCCCCTAGCAAGGCCACCTTCATCCCCTGCCTACTTCAGTTACCATATCATCTTCCTGAGAGAACTTCTTTGTTCCAGTCTTGCCTTTTTGCAAAGCATACTTCTTAGCACAGTCAGAAAGACTTTTTTTTAAATGCAAACTTTGCTTTGTCTTTACTCTGGTTTAAGTTGTGTCTTGGGCTCAAATTGCACTTTAAATAAAATGTGAGGACTTGGCATCAATGAGGTTGTGAAAGGCTTTATCCTTGTCTTAAGAACTTTGAAGGTTCACCTTTCTTTTTATTTATGTCCCCTCCTTACCAAGTGTCATTGCAGTGTCATCTCCCAATCCCAAGCAAAATCTCAGCGACCTTGCCCCTTATTCTTACCAGAAATGGGGCCTTGAGGTGAGCTCAGGACTATCAAGGCCACTGAAAGCAGGATCAGCAGAATCTTGGAGGAAGCTCTGGAATATTCTCAGCCCTGTGCTGGAAGAAACTAGGCAACTTCCTTCATAAAGGGGAGCAGAACAATGTTAACTCTGAGTTCTATACTGAACAGTCCTAGTCACCAGGTTTTGTTGTTGTTCAGCTGCTCAGTTGTGTTCAAGTCTTTGCTCACCCCATGGACTGCAGTATGCCAGGCTTCCCTGTCCTTCACCATTTCCCGGAGCTTGCTCAAACTCATGTGCGTTGAATCAGCGATGCTATCCAACTATCTTGTCCTCTGTCATCCCCTTCTCCTCCTGCCTTCAATCTTTCCCAGCATCAGGGTCTTTTCTAATGAATCAGCTCTTCGCATCAGGTGGCCAAAGTGACCGGGTAGGCACAGTTATAGTTGGGACTTACCCCAGCAGGATGGAGTGGGTAGGCTGTGCCTACTGTCTCATTTCCAAAAGATGCAGCATTCAACTTTGAGGGAACTATGTCTAAGCAGTCAGCACTGATACTAGGATTGTTCTGTGATATTTGATTTTCACTGGGTTCCCTGGGACTTTGTCTTACCATGTGTTCTTCATGTGTTTATGTGTCTGTTTGGGGGTTGACAGTGATCATATAGCCCAAAGTGAAGTTGGTCAATGTCTCTGGCCATTATTATGACCAAAGTCCATCAGTCATGTATTTTGGGAACCTGATATATCATATGGTACATACATTTTGATGTATAGCAAAATAGTTTGATGATATAGAGATCATCTCTGTTTATCTTTGAAATGTACACATGGAAAGTAGAAGGTTGACCCTGTGTCTGCTCAGAATCTGAGGTTGTCTAAGATTTTTTTGGTTCTAATAGAGAAGCTTGGTGTTGTTGAACAAATATGGCCTGAGACTTTGTATTCTTATCAGTATTTTTGGGATTTATAGTATTTAGAGAAACAAAGGTAGACACAAAATCCACCATAGGTTATCTAGGACAGAACAAGATGAATACCAAGTCCCTTATATAATTCATGTTATTTTATGTTTTTTAAGACTTCTTCCATGCTCTTTCCCTTTTCTGAAATCTTCTATAAGAGTTTGTTTGGCTTCACTTCTGCTGCAAAATATTTTTAAACACCCTTTGACTCTGGCCACCATTGACAGTAGTGGCAACAATTATGCTCTCTAACATGACAGTCTCCTACTCCCTTCAAATCCTCAGTTGCATTGCCTTTATCCTCTATTTTCCTGTCAATGTGCATGTTAAAAAAATGTTGTTTCAGATTGTTATATAACATGAGGAATTTTCTGTAGAATATTTTGACACTCATTTGTCCCCATTTTCTGTCTGAAATTATTTGGTGATTTTTCTCAGCCTAATCAATGCTCCTTGTGTTTCTTTTAGCTTTCATATGTGGTGGTTTTGCTCTGCATTTGCAGGGAATATTTACTAGACCAGTAAATTAGGAACTATTCTAGCTTCTCTGGTTTGGTTCATTTTAATTTTAAAAATTTGGTGACAAAAATTTATTTGCAAAATTTTTTGATTATGTGCATTCTGCTTTTCAGTTGCTTGCTAATCTGTTATATTTAGCAGTCATCTCTTCCTCTTTTTATTTGGTGACTGAAATTATTAATATCATCAGTTGGAAGTTATTTCAGAACTATTAATACTATATTTTATGTTCTTATTCAGATTTTGAGTGGGGCTAGTGATAGTTTTAGAATGGTGTACTTGGAGTATCACAAGGAGTGTCACATGGCTGGAAATCCTAAGAACAGTGCCCTTGACCAGTGTGGATAATTCAGTAGGTTCCTTTCCCTGCATATGAGTGTCTTGGTCTTTCTGATAGGTTGCAGATAATATTACTGGAAGGCTTCCTAATACAATGGGTTTTTCTACAGATAAAAAACCCTTGTGCCCATGCAGGGTGACTGTGTGGATTGTTTTCCTTCCCTGGTGTAATAATGGATGTATTTGGAAAAGGGACTGTATCTGCAGTTGGCAATGTAAGAAAGCTATGTGGTTGTGGGGTGAGGCAAATGGTTCTAGCTAGGCTTGGTGGAAGAAAGGGAGTAGTTTTAGGGATAAGCAGAAACCTCCTTATGGTATTGGAGTGACTATTTCTGGTTTCCTCAGACAATAATTTGAAAAGGAAAGTGGAGACAAACTAGTCCTCACCAGGTAGCTTTTGGTAGACCTTCTAGCAAAGAGGAGAAGGGTCAGAGATAAGGAGGAGAGAGAAGTGGCAGCCAACTTGAGTGGGGGCTGTGAAGGGGTGGTCCTGCTGGAAGGCAGGCTTACCTTCCGCTTGATGAGAACTGGAAAAGAGCAGGTGACTCTTCAAAATGTCACTCAGTTCAGAACCTTTCAATAACCTTTTCCAGTGTCAGCCATGCAGGTAAGAGATTAGTGTGCTGTGACAGGAAAAATATCAGCCCTGAACTCACCAAACAGAACAAAAACATAGGAAACAGAAGAGCGGGAAGAGAAGACTGTCCATCAGGAAGGGCAAGGAAGAAGCAAAGAGCATAACTTCAGCAGAAGCTTAGGTAATTGAAAAGGAACAGAAGCTCTCAAGCAATGCATTTGCCTCCTGATATGGATGCTTAACTTTAATTTCCTTCCCTGAAACCTGCAAACTTTTCTCAGTTAAAAACAGCTGTTTCACACCCCCAAGACACATATTAATCAAATTAATGAAGATCAAACTCAAAGAACAAATATTAAAAGTAGCAAGGGAAAAACAACAAATAATTCATGAGGATTCCCATAAGAATAACAGCTGATCTTTAAATAGAATCTCTTCAAGCCAAAAGGGAATGGCAGGACATACTTAAAGTGATGAAAGAGAAAAACATACAGCCCAGATTATGGTACCCAGCAAAGATCTCATTCAAATATGAAGGAGAAATCAAAAGTTTTACAGACAAGCAAAAGCTCAGAGAATTTAGCACCATTAAACCAGCTCTTCAACAAATGCTAAAGGATCATCTCTAGACAGGAAACACAGAATAGGTTTATAAACTTGAACTTCCCCCCACCCTCACCAAAAAAAAAAAACAACAACAACAAAATAAATGACAACAGTATCATACTTATCAATAATTACCTTAAATGTAAATGGGTTGAATACCCCAACCAAAAGACAAAGACTGGCTGAATGGATACAAAAACAAGACTCTACAAGAGACCCACCTCAAACCTAAGGACACATACAGATTGAAAGTGAAGGGCTAGAAAAAGATATTTCATGCAAATGGAGACCAAAAGAAAGCAGAAGTAACAATACTCATATCAGATAAAATAGACTCTGAAATAAAGGCCATGAAAGGGGACAAAGAAGGACATTATATAATGGTCAAAGGATCAATCCAAGAAGATATAAAAATTATATATTTATCCAGCATAGGAGCACCACAATATGTAAGGCAAATGCTAACACATATCAAAGGGAACATTAAGAGTAACACAATATTAGTGGGAGACTTTAATACCCCACTCACACCTAGGGATAGATCAACTAAACAGAGAATTAGCAGCAAAACAAAAACTGTAAATGAAACAATGAACCAGTTAGACCTAATTGATATCTATAGAACATTTCACCCTAAAACAATAAATTTCATCTTTTATTTTCAAGTATAAATGGTACCTTTTCCAGGATAGATCACATCCTGGGCCATAAATCTAGTCTTGGTAAATTCAAAAAAATTGAAATCATCTCAAGCATCTTTTCTGATCACAATGTGATAAGATTAGATGTCCACTACAGGAAGGACTGATGCTGAAGCTGAAACTCCAATACTTTGGCCACCTCATGCAAAGAGTTGACTCATTGGAAAATACCTTGATGCTAGGAGGGATTGGGGGCAGTAGGAGAAGGGGATGACAGAGGATGAGACGGCTGGATGGCATCACTGACTCGATGGACATGAGTTTGAGTAAACTGTGGAAGTTAGTGATGGACAGGGAGGCCTGGCGTGCTGCAATTCATGGGGTCACAAAGAGTCGGACACAACTGAGCGACTGAACTGAACTGAACTGAACAGGACAAAAAACTAATAAAATCGAGGCTAAACAACACACTTCTGAATAACCAACAAATGAGAGATGAAATCAAAATATGCATAGAAATGAGTGAAAATGAAAATACAACAACCCAAAACCTATGGGAATCAGTAAAAGCATTGCTAAGGGGAGGCTTCATAGCAATACAAGCCTACCTCAAGAAACAGGAGGGTAATCAAATAAATAACCTAACTTTACACATAAGCAACTAGAAAAAGAAGAAATCAAGCACCCCAGGGTTAATAGAAGGGAAAAAAATAATAAAAATTAGAGCAGAAATGAATGCAAAAAAAACAAAAGAGAGCACAGCAAAAATCAACAAAGTTAAAACCTTGGTTCTTTGAGAAGATAAATAAAATTGGCAAACCATTAGCCAAACACATCAAGGGAAAAAAAGGAGAAGCATCAAATTAACAAAATTAGAAATGAAAATGGAGAAAACACAACAGACAACACAGGAATACAAAGGATCATAATAGACTACTATCAGCAATTATATACCAATAAAATAGACAACTTGGAAGAAACTGACAAATTCTTAGAATAGTATAACTTTCCAAAACTGAACCAGGGAGGAATATAAAATTTAATAGACCCATCACAAGCACAGAAATTGAAACTGTAATCAGAAATCTTCCAACAAACAAAACACCAGGACCAGATGGTTTCACAGCTGATTTCTACCAAAAATTTAGAGAAGAGCTAACACCTATCCTACTCAAAATCTTCCAGAAAATTGCAGAGGAAGGTAAACTTCCAAACTCATTCTATGAGGCCATCATCACCCTAATACCAAAACCTGACAAAGATGCCACAAAAAAAGAAAACTACAGGCCAATATCACTGATGAACATAGATGCAAAAATCTTTAACAAAATTCTAGCAAACAGAATCCAAAAACATATTAAAAAGATCATATATCATGATCAAGTGGGCTTTATTCCAAGGGTGCAAGGATTCTTCAATATTTGCAAATCAATCAATGTGATATACCACATTAACAAAATGAAAGATAAATAAGATACGATTATCTCAATAGATACAGAGAAAGCCTTTGACAAAATTTAACATACATTTATGATAAAAACTCTTGAGAAAGCAGGCATAGAAGGAACATATGTCAGCATAATAAAAGCTATATATGACAAACTCACAGCAAACATTATCCTCAATGGTGAAATACTGAAAGCATTTCCCCTAAAGTCAGAAACAGGACAAGGGTTCCCACTCTTGCCACTACTATTCAACATAGTTTTGGAAGTTTTAGCCACAGCAATTAGAGAAGAAAAGGGAAATAAAAGGAATCCAGATTGGAAAAGAAGTAAAACTCTGTTTAAAGATGACATGATCTTCTACATAGAAAACGCTAAAGACTCCACCAGAAAATTACTAGAGCTAATCAATGAATATAGTAAAGCTGCAGGATATAAAATCAACACACAGAAATCCCTTGCATTCCTATACACTAACAATGAGAAAAAAAGAATGAGAAATTAAGGAAACAATTCCATTCATCATTGCAATGAAAAGCATAGAATACTGAGGAATAAATCTACCTAAAGAAACAAAAGACCTATATATAAAAAACTACAAAACACTGGT
Organism: Neotragus moschatus; assembly: GCA_006410615.1. Classification (NCBI taxonomy): domain Eukaryota; kingdom Metazoa; phylum Chordata; class Mammalia; order Artiodactyla; family Bovidae; genus Neotragus; species Neotragus moschatus. The sequence goes on along the minus strand of SJYA01000900.1, from coordinate 1,189,817 downwards.
GAAAGAAATCAAAGAGGACACAAATAGATGGAAAAATGTACCATGTTCATGGATCAGAAGAATCAATATAGTGAAAATGAGTATACTACCCAAAGCAATCTATAGACTCAGTGCAATCCCTATCAAGTTACCAATGGTATTTTTCACAGAGCTAGAACAAATAATTTCACAATTTGTACAGAAATAAAATAAAATAAAAAAAACCCTCATATAGCCAAAGCAATCTTGAGAAAGAAGAATGGAACTGGAGGAATCAGCCTCCCTGACTTCAGGTTCTACTACAAAGCCACAGTCATCAAGAAAGTATGGTACTGGAACAAAGACAGAAATAGAGATCAATGGAACAAAATAGAAAACCCAGAGATAAATCCATGCACTTATGGACACCTTATATTTGACAAAGGAGGCAAGAATATACAATGGAGAAAAGACAATTTCTTTAATAAGTGGTGCTGGGAAAACTGGTCAACCGCCTAAAAAGGAATGAAACTAGAACACTTTCTAATACCATACACAAAAAAAACTCAAAATGGATTAAATATCTAAATGTAAGACCATAAACCATAAAACTTCTAGAGGAAAACATAGGCAAAATACTCTCTGACGTGAATCACAGCAAGATCCTCTGTGACCCACCTCCCAGAATATTGGAAATAAAAGCAAAAATAAACAAATGGGACCTAATTAAATTTAAATGTTTTTGCACAATGAAGGAAACCATAAGCAAGGTGGAAAGACAGCCTTTCAAATGGGAGAGAATAATAGCAAATGAAGCAACTGACAAAAAATTGATCTCGAAAATATACAAGCAATTCCTGCAGCTCAATTCCAGAAAAATAAGTGACCAAATCAAAAAATGGGCCAAAGAACTAAACAGACATTTCTCCAAAGAAGACATATAGATGGCTAACAAACACATGAGAAGATGCTTAATATCACTTATTATCAGAAAAACACAAAACAAAACTACAATGAGGTACCATCTCCCTCTGGTCAGAATGGCTGCTATCCAATTAAAATAAATAAATTTATATTTTTTAAAAAGTCTCCAAACAATAAACACTGGAGAGGGTGTGGAGAAAAAGGAACCCTCTTACACTGTTGGGAATGCAAACTAGTACAGCCACTATGGAGAACAGTGTGGAGATTCCTTAAAAAACTGGAAATAGAACTGCCATATGACCCAGAAATCCCACTGCTGGGCCTACACACTAAGGAAGCCAGAATTGAAAGAGATACGTGTACCCCAATGTTCATCACAGCACCGTCTACAATAGCCAGGACATGGGAGCAACCTAGATGTCCATCGGCAGACGAATGGATAAGAAAGCTGTGATACATATAGACAATGGAATATTACTCAGCTATTAAAANCCAGAAATCCCACTGCTGGGCCTACACACTAAGGAAGCCAGAATTGAAAGAGATACGTGTACCCCAATGTTCATCACAGCACCGTCTACAATAGCCAGGACATGGGAGCAACCTAGATGTCCATCGGCAGACGAATGGATAAGAAAGCTGTGATACATATAGACAATGGAATATTACTCAGCTATTAAAAAGAATGCATTTGAACCAGTTCTAATGAGGTGCATGAAACTAGAGCCTATTATACAGAAGGAAGTACGCCAGAAAGAAAAACACCAATACAGTATATTAGTACATATATATGGAATTTAGAAAGATGATAATGATGACACTATATTCAGTTCAGTTCAGTTCAGTCACTCAGTNATTTTTGTGTATATTTGAGTTACAGAAAGATAAAAGTAACAGATATCAAGGAATTGAGAGGATGTGAGCAAGCCAGTACTTTCATGAACTGCTCCTATTTCTTTAAATTATTATAGTTATCTTTGAGAGGTTAACACTTGCTACATGCATACATTTTGACCCAGAATTTCAGTTTTGGCATACACTGGTTATATACAGAATATTCTTCATAAAATACACAAAAATGAGACTTCCTTGCCGGCACAGTGGATAAGAATCTGCCTGCCAATACAGGGGACACAGAGTCGATCTCTGGTCCAGGAAGGTCTCACATGGGGTGGAACAACTAAATCTATGTGCCACAATTACTGAGCCCATATGTTGTAACTGCTGAAGCCTGTGGATCTAGAGCCTGTGTTCTGCAACAAGAGAATCCTGCAGTGAGAACCCCGCACACTGCAATGAAGAATAGCCCCTGCTTGCTGCAGCTAGAGAAGCCCACATACATCAAAGATCCAGTGCAGTCAAACATAAATAAATAAAATTTTTTTTTAAGATAAGTCCACCTGGAGGAAAAGTAAGTCATTCATTAACCATTTCAACAAAATCTTTCTTCTAAGAATATCTGCTTCTTCCTTCTCCCATGTCTTCATACAGCTAGGAGGGAGACATGTGTTCCTTTAGATTCCATATAGAAGAAGTTATGGTTGTATTTCTCTTTGAATTCAGAGAAAGAGTCATTTAAAGTTCAGACCCCCTTATACTGCTGACACAATGGTGAACAGAATCTATAGACGCTTGGACACAGAGATGGTGAGGAATGCCTTCTGCGGCTCTCATTGCTGGAGACCAGAACCTGGGATACACTCTCAGGCAAAAGACTGAAAGCAGTGCAGTAGATTTACAAATACACATTTTGATAGACAATTCCTTGACCAGGCTTTCTCTCTGGGCTTTATAAAGTTTAGAGTTATTGTGATTAAAGAATCAAAGTTTTGCCCAGCTAAAAGAGGCATCCATAATTTTAACCAACACTATGCCTCCCCAGAGAAATTTGTATTATTGTGCTCAAAGTAGCAAACACATGATCTTCATTGACATGGTGTTTGTACCAGCAACGAAAAAAAAAGGAAGAAAGGAAGAAAATTTTTCTATAAAGCTTCTTTTTATGAAGCCAGAAGAATAAGATACTAGAAACCTGTGTGAATGTATTGCTGATTTAAAGCAAACTAATGTACATGGGGAAAAAATCTTTTTGCAACTCACCTGTTAAGATCAGAGAAAAAGTTCAGCAACTGTAAAGAGGAATGCAGGTAATAAAAAAAAAAAGTTTGGAAATCCAATACCTCATTATGAAATTTTTAAATAAAAGCCAATAAATCTAGTGAATAGGCCTTAATTAAACAATAACAACAAAAATCCTCCAAAATGTACAACAAAAAATAAGCCTCAAATGAAAGTTAAATATAGTGGCTGGATTAAGGAGAGAAAATATCAAAAAATAAATTTCATGCAGATGGTGGGGAGAATAAGTGTCAGAATATTTTAGACAAAATTCCCTGTATTTAAGAATAATCTGAGAAAACATGTTCTAACGTGGAAACACTGAAAAATATAAGATCAAGGCAATGAAACTGAAGATTTGAAAGGAATATAAGACCATTTTGGGGGAGTTCATAAGTGTGGCTATTAAATTATCAGTGGAAGACAGGGAGGTTAAAAATATTTCATCACAGAATTAAGCCAAAAAGAATCTCACAAAGAATCTAGAAAAGAGAAGTCCTAGAGATATGGAATAACATGCTCCATTCAAGGAGATGTATATTCACTTTCTTCAGTCCTACAAGTCCTGTTATACATTTTGTGTCTACCTTTGCTTTTACTAACTATTGCAAGTCCTAAGATATTGATAAGAATAGAATGTCTTAGGTTACCTTTTTGGACAGCTCCAACACTTTCCTATCAGAGACCAGATAGACCTGGATGATATCTGGTGGCCTGAAGACTGAAGGTCAGCCTTCTGCCATCCACATGTGCCCAAGGATGCTATCCACATATATTTCATAAATAACCTGAAATGATCTCTATCATCAAAATGTTTCACAATGTTATCATATACATAGGTAAACAAATACAAAAATGATGGAGTTTGGGTGATATGAAGGCCAGAGATCACAGCCAAAACACACACAAATGATACTTGGAAGGACAAAGAAATGATTTCACCAAAAAGACTGAAAATCAAAGGATGACATAATAGTTCTAATATCTGTGCTGAATTCTTGGACATTCTCCCTCAAAAGCTTTGCCCACATCACATGTTGTACCTTTTAGAAATGACACAATAATAACATTCTATCCATTCCATCCTGCTGGGATTAGTCCCAGCTATAACCCTAACTGGTGACAAGATCTGCCCAGCACAGAATTCAAAGATCCCATTGTTATGATCCCTTTTATAAAGGAACCTGCCTGGCTTCTCCCAGTGCAGAGTTGAGAGCAAATCCAGAGCTTCTTCCAAGATGCTACTGATCCTGCTCTCAGTGGCCTTGCTGGCCCTGAGCTCAGTTCAAGGCTCAGTTTCTGGTAAGAATAAAGGGGGAGGGTGCTGGGACTCTGCTTGGGGTTTGGGGGATCACACTGCAGTGAGGAAGCTTGTAAAGAGGAGAAATAAGTGAAAGATATGGCTGCAGGGTGCTTAAGACAAGAGGAAGGTGCTTCACCTCCTCTATGATGTGAAGGCCTCAAACTTAGTACAATGGGAAATCAGCAGAGAATTTTTAAGCAGAGGAATGATAAATTAAGACTTGTCTCTGTGCTATGAAGGATACATTGCAAAAAGGCAAGACTGGAACAGAGAAGTTCCCTCAGGTAGATACTGTGATAATCAGAGAAGGCACTGGATGAAGGTGGCCTTGCTAGGGGATGCCAGATGGATGGAGGAAGTGAAGCCCATTCAGAGATATTTTGGAGACAGAGATGAGAGTAATAAATCTCTCTATGTCTACATAGAAATATGGAGATTCCAGGACCCAATGGTCTCATTTTACTCCCACCAATATTTAATATGTCAGAATGTTGTGCCCAATATGGCAAGATTGTATCTACATGTTTACTCCTGGCCCTTCTACCTTGAGAAGCCTTGTTAATATAAGTAAAGTATTCCATAAATTGAGGGCAGAAGGACACTAAAACATAACACTGAAATATTCCAGCACTTAACCTAAACTAGCATTAGGGTTTAAAGGATCCTAGGAAGGATAAAAAGGCCTCTTTTGAGTTCAAGTTTGATCCTCAGCACAGTAATAACCCTGCCATGCCTTCATGTCCTCTTCCTTTCACAAAGGCATCACAAATAGTAGTTGAAAATTTATATCTTAGAGTATATACAGAGTGTGCCCTTTTCCTGTAGGACATTGTGAACTCTGGAGGATATAGGTTCATCTTCTGCTTCTTTTCCTAGAAAGCAGCAGTGAAGAGTCTCTGAGCACCGTATTAGGTAAGTCGCAATTAACCCTCCCTCATCTTTCTTTTTTTCATTAGCAACTTTTCAGTTCTCTGGTGTCCTATTATCATCATTATCTTGTGAAGAGTTATAATCACTGATAGAAACACTAAAGATAAAGGCAGTCCTATCTAACCTTGGTCTTGGGGACCATGAGCCAGGTCCTAACACGAATAACATGATATCTAGCCTGGATGACACTGTCTATGCTGCCTGTTCCCTCAGGCCAGAAATGATTGTTGCGAGAGGACAACAAAGGGAAGGAGTCACAATTCTGACTCCTGCAGCCTACTGAGAGCCAACCCCTCCACTGATTGTTTCCTTCTTCCTCAGTATTCTTCTCTTTAAATGTGTGGTTTAGAAAAATGCAAAGAAGCTAGGTCTGGTTTTCTGCTCAGCTGTGTCACAGTACCTAATTAAAACTGGCAAGTTATTTAGTGATCCTGTGTAGGCCATCATGTTCTCTCTCTCTGTCCTACTATTGCTCCACCTGGTTTTAGAGCCAGAGGGTTCCATATACACTCTCCTCAGGCCAGACTTGGAGTCACAGTTGGCAGGTTATGTCAGCGACCCAAAATATATCTGGCAGCATAACTGACATGATTAATCCCTTTGCTTTTCTTCTGTCCTTGTAGAGATTGTCTGCCAATTCTAAGATATCCATCACCTTTTTGCCAAATTGCTTTTCTCAAGAGCAAAGAACTAAGACTCAGTGTCACTAGTATGTGGGTGAACAGGAGTATTGCAAAAACAAGTGAGTAGGAAGGAAGCTTGTAGTTGAGAGATGAGTTTTGGAGGAAGGGACTGTCCGAAAAGTTTATGAGAGATCAAAATGAGAGGGGAGCCTTCCATCACCTAGTTCCTGGTTTTTTGTGCCATACTCTGTAGATGAAACCAGCTCCGACTCAAGCTCGGATGAGGATATCTTCATAGTATCTCCTGGAGAACGCAGAGAACGCAGAGGATCACCACCTTCTCCTAATGATGAAAATGAAGATGAGGAAGCTCCACCAGGGCCACCTCCCCCAGGGCCACCTCCACCAGGACCACGTCCACCAAAACCACCCCCACCAAGTGATGAACCTCAGCCAAATCCACCCCCACCAGAGGAGCAACCTGAGCAGAGTCCAGATGAAGACTCACCATGAGAGTAATCTGAAAGTCATTGTCAGGTATGACTCCAGCTCAGTCTCCATCAAAGGCCCTAACCCTACAGGTCTCACACTTGAGTGAGTCACTGAATCAACAGAAAATATGTGAAAATTGCATAGTCCTGGACACAAGTTTTAAAGGTTTCTATTCAGATAGTCTTTTAAAAAGTAGCAAAACCTCATATATATTACAAGCTACCCAAGGTGATTGCAATTTTGAGAAACAAGGATCATACATTGCCTTTTCCCCCAATGACCACCTGTCCTAAAGTGGGCTGGTGATGAGGAAGTACAGCCACATTCTCCCTTGTCCTTTTCTCTTCTACTCCTCTGGTTCAGTGACCCTCTCTTCTCAAGTTGCCACCTGACAGGCCTTTCAGGTCCAGGGTCCCTATTAAATGATACTTTAATTTTATGTTGCTAAATTTATCTAGCTAAAATATTTCCTTTTAAATTAGTATATGGACAAGGTAAAAAAAATATAACTGAGCCAGCTCTTAAAGGCATCCACATCCTAACCTTCCCACTCCCTTCCCCAAAGGCCACCACAGTTAACTCTTGAACATCTTCTTGGAAACACTTACACCCCTTAAAACATAACTATACATTTTATCCACAAATGATGTCTTACTTTATGCAGATTAATGGGTTGCTTATTTGAAATAATATGAGAATTCTTTACTGAGGAAGTTATACAGTTGACTCTTGGAAAACATAGGTTTGAAATGCACAGGTCTGGTTTTTGTTTGTTTGGGTTGGCCATACCATGGGGCTTCGGGGAATCTTAGTTCCCTGATCTGGGATTGAACTGGGGCCATGACAGTGAAAACGCTGAATTCTAATCACTGGACCACCAAGAAGTTCCCTGTACAAGTGTACTTAAACATGGAGTTTTTTCAGTAGTAAATATGGTTGGCCCTTGAATAACGCAGGGTTTAGGGGCACCTGAGAAGGCAATGGCACCCCACTCCAGTACTCTTGCCTGGCAAATCCCATGGACGGAGGAGCCTGGTGGGCTGCAGTTCATGGAGTGGCTAAGAGTCCGGCACGACTGAGCGACTTCACTTTTGTTTTTCACTTTCATGCATTGGAGAAGGAAATGGCAACCCACTCCAGTGTTCTTGCCTGGAGAATCCCAGAGACAGAGGAGCCTGGTGGGCTGCCATCTATGGGGTCGCACAGAGTCAGACACGACTGAAGCGACTTAGCAGCAGTAGTAGCAGCAGTTGTTAAAAATATTCCTAACAGTTCATTGAGCTATATGGGTCCATTTAATCCTCATTTTGTTTACTTTTTAATTTTGCTATTCCATTGTCTGCCTGTGCCATGATTTCTTTAACCAACTGTTTATCAATGGATATTTAGGCCAGTTTCAGTTTTTCACTAGTTAAAAATTGGCTGCAGTAACCATCTTTGTAAATACATATTTAAACACTTTAAATAGCAACCAAGAGATAAACAAGCTAAGAACAATGTTTTATCTTGAAAGCAAGATTTTAGACCACATTATCCATTTGGTACATAAAAATGGCAAATCAAAAGAAATTTGTAAGGTAACAGGAGAGGGAAGAAGAAAAGGGAAATGTGGGCTCTTGGCTACTTCCCTTCACTGTTATCTGCAAGGATTAGAAACTACCTGCCCACTTTGTGTCAATCTCCTCTTTTGCTTTTCAGAGCATGAGAATGAAGATACCAGTCCTTCAGAAAGCCATGACATTGGAAGACATCTGTCTTCAGTCTACCAATAAAATAATCAGCATCCAGTTTCTAAGTGTCACGTCTCATTCCGGGTGTTTGTGAGTCTGAAATTTGAGGGCCATGAACATCCAAGACTGATGTCTCATTGAAACTTCCAGCAGCATTCCTCCTGGACTGTCTTCTTAGAAGACATTTTCCCTTTGTTCTTTGCTTGGGGACCAGAATGTGTACCTTCTTTCTACCTCTTGTCGCCTCCCCCTTCCACCTGACACCTTTATTCAGAAACCAGGTGCCTTTCCTGTCCTTCCCTAGTTTCTATTAGTACTAAGGCAATGTTTTTATTATTTTCACACCTTTCTAATAATTTTAGGGAAATAAAGAAAATATTACAAATATGAAGAAGTGGCAAGAGCTGAGGGAATCCTTAAAATTTCCAAAAGAACTGATCCCAGTTTCTAGTAAAATAAACATGATTCTAGGTCCTTATTCCCCCAAACCCATTACCACATCCCCCTCTTTTAAATCATTTCTTAATTTTCTTTCTAGATCCTCCACCTTTCTATACCAAAATGTGAATCAGTTTCCTAAAGGAGATGACATGTTTTTTCTAAAAAACAAAGAAAATTGGGGGTTCTTCAGCATGAGTTTATCTTATCTGCTTTTATTAGCCCTGGACTTTTAGAAAGCTACTTCAACTCTCAGAACCTGAGTTTCCCTATCCATATAGTGAGGATAATATTAATACCTACCCCGGGGCATGAAGAGTAACAAATACCTTACATAGAAACCTAGCAGAGGAACTTCCCTCGTGGTCCAGTATTTAAAACTCTGACCTCTCAGTGCAGGGGACCTGGTTTGATCCGTGGTCAGAAAACTAGATCCCACATACTGCAACTGTAGATTCCCATACTGCAACTAAGACGTAGCACAGCCAAATAAATAAAAATAAATATTCCTTTTAAACACTGGCAAAGATGGCCTTCACCACTTCCTAATAATTATTATAGGAAAGGTTAGTACATGTGAAATGGTAAGAAATTAAGTATTTCCCAAGTTGAACTGTTCATATTGCTTTGTCAGAAGGTCAAATGACAATATTTTCTGACAATGCCTCTTCCAAATTCAAAAACAATGAAAAATGCTTCGCTTTCTGGTAGCACTTTCTGGTGTCTTTTCATCGGTATGACACTATTTCTGATACTGATTCTGTCATGGAACATTGATAACTTCCACTCACTTCCATTTCTTACAAAGTTGGAAAATATTCCTGGGTTAAAAGACACTCTTACAATGAGCATTAACAAAATCAATATTTAAAAAGAAACCTGACATTGAGGCTGTTGACATCAAGTGAAAAAATGAATGTTTCAATCCCATCAAAGGCTCCTCTACCTTGAAATCACATAGAATGAGAATCTGTCTAGGATGGAAAGCAGCACATTCATGAACATCTCTGGCAAAGACTGACAAATCTTATGCACTAGAAAGAGGGGATCTCAGGAACATTCCTACAGACCCATATGCATCCTAACTCCAGGTCTACTCACTATACTTCTGTGAATGAATGCTGAGCGTAATTTTATTTTTTACCTACAAGCTCAGACTATTATGCTGAACAGAAGTTAACTGAAACAAATACTTTAGTTAAACTGCTTCTTGAGTCATGTTTAAATGTAATATAGAACTTCTCATGGTTGGAGTGTAGCTTTGGACTATATTTTCGATTCTGATTTTGGCATCTACTAAAAGTAATAGAACCTTGAGCTTTCTGTCAGCAAAATGATAAGTACATCCTTTAATTTCAAAAAACTAGAATGCATTTAATCATTTCATTTAAATATGGCAAGTATTTTTTCCTATATTAAAAAAATTTTTATCTAAAAAATAATACTGCACCCCTAGCCAACAAACACACACACAAGGGTGAGGTGTTCTCAGAGGCTGCAGCATAGGCACCAGTGGTCACAGCAGACTTTGGAAGTGTGGCAGCTGTGGGGTCTGGTACCCTGAGACTCCCTCCTGGACCACTAAAGGAGGCTTAATCACTGAGACTCCCATGGTCCCCCATCCTTAGGCCCCCTTTCAGTCCCACAGATGCACTTCAAGTGATGCCAGTTTGCAGCTGGACTGGGATTCTGCAGTGTGGGTCTCAGTAGGGCCAGTGTGTGCCTTTGCAGTCAAAGCCAGGAAACAACTGCACTGACTCTGAAACTATGGCAGAGCCCACTTTACATCACCCCCACCCCCACCATGGGTGGGTCCACTGGCAAGACAGGCACTGGGGTTGCTGGAGGAGAGTGCCAGGGTTTGAGTGGAACCAGGCCTGCCCACACTCTGAGGAAGGGGTGGGAGACTGAGGGCAGGTGGGGGTCTGCAGTCCACCTCCCATGCACCACCTCCCATGCACCACCTCCAGCTGGGCAGGAGAGCCAAAGGACCTGAGGGCAGAAGAAGGAGAGCCATATGCTTCCCCAGACATCCACCACTCCTATGGAGTGGCCTAAGCCCAGACCTGGAGAGCACGACATCACCACATCCAGCACTTCTGCAAGTCTTAATAAGACCTTCATCAGTTCCATGTGTCCTACCCGGCTCTGACTTTCATGACACAAAGCATAGAGAACTCAATTAATTCAGGTTAGATTAAAATAATGCAGAAAACCCTCTCTCCACACCCCCACGAGGCTCCAGCTGTGGACCTAACACTTATACTGTCACACTGATGTGTGACAGAAAAAGAGGCTCCAGTAGGGGTTGAAAATGATTTCTTATTTCAGCCAGTCTTGCAGCCTAAGGAAGACAAAGTAGTAGGTTTTGACAGAACCCTCAGTTGTCTCACAAACTGTGTGCTACTTTCTTATTGAGGAAATTTCAGAACTCCACTTTTTAGAACTGTTTCAAATGTGTTTCACAATTACCACCCTTTTTATCACCAAGATAATTTTGGTTCGAAAGCCAAGAAACCCAACTAATTGGCTCATGTGGAAAAGAAACAAACAGAATACCAAATAAAAGGGACATCAAACATGAGTGGATTCAAAGGCTCAATATTTTCAAAAGGCTTTAATCAGCCATGGGTGTACATGTGTCCCCCATCTGAAACCCCCTCCTGCCAGGGTCCAGCCCCGGTGAATCCAGGGTGATTCGAAGGTGGAGATGGAGTCGGCGTCCTAGGAAAAACTTATTTAGAGGGATTAGAAAATTATCAGAGAAAAGAGGCTGAATAACTTGGCTTACATGGAATACCAATCACCACCTACGGAGGCTACAGGCATCTTTCCATTCTCCAGAGGGAGAAGAGGCACTGAGGCCCCCCCGGTTCGATCTTAGAAGCCCAGGCAGAATTAGTAGGCTTGGTGAGGACCCCCGAGCCAGATGGGAATTCAGCCAGAAAATAGTAGAAGATATTAGAGGAGAAAAAGAGGCTGAATAACTTGGTTTACGTGGGATACCAATAAAATTCCAAGACAAGGAATTTGCACCATCTATGATGGGCTGCCGGTGCCACTTGAATATCAGAAAGTGCCCCTCCTTGGGCACCTTTTTGCGTGGGCTTGAAAGCCAGGGCAAGTAAGCAGACGTGGCGGGCACCCACGCTCCAGATGGGAATTCAGCCAGAAATACGGAAAACAAGATAGAACGACATAGGGAAATCAGTCTTTCTCCAGAAACTGATCCGTTTTCTTTATTTTCAGTTTTGCTTATATACCTTTTGTTACACGTAGGGATGAATACAGATTCACGCGGGGGTCAGCAGACCTGACCCTTGTCAAAATCAGGTGCTTTGCATAAATGTATAAAAAAGATTTTAGGGGTTTTACATCATCTTCTGGCCATGAGGCCTGCTGATATTTTACGACCCTTTCTTTCTGATAACCAAAAAACTTATTTTTTCCAAGGGTGTTTTTTCTTAAACCAGGCACCACCCTCCAAATAAAGTTGCATTCCTATAAGGTGAGGGTGTAGTGAGTTACAATCAAGAAAGGAATTTATTTAATCCAAGGTTAACATGATTAATCTTAAAGGTTAATACTTATTTCTCTTATATGCTAGTTATATTCATTATAAGGGCAAGGAATATGGAGATTTAGCAGCAAACATCAGCCCAACAAATGAAATCCCTTCACCAATGTTCCCCTTAAGATCTATTTAGTCTTAAGATAGTGATAAAGTTACATTTTTACATAGCAAAGACACAGTGATTTATAACAAAGTACAGTGGTCTATAACAAAAGAGAAAATTCATTAACTCAAAAGGTCTAGTATTGCTAACATCAAAAACTACTATATTTCCTTTTCTATATTCCAAATACATTGATTAATATATTCCCAGGTGCCTAAGGACGTGGAGGCCTGGCGGCAATCATTGACTCAACAATGAGAAAAGCCCTATGCTAATTAAGACCTTCAAAATACTCCAAACTCTCTGTGCTGTTTATGGTTGAGAGGTAGTAAACAATCATGTGCGTAGTGGCAGGAGTATGGATAATCCTGTCACACAAACTAGTCTTCCCGCAGAGAGGTTTGACCTGAGACACCCTTGTCACACCCAGGGCAGGGAATTAGTAGCAATTATTGACACAACAAATGAAAAACCCTTCACCAATATACTTCTTAACCAACCCACTATACTAATAAATTCGAACTTCCCAAAAGAATCTGCCTTTAGTAAGTCTAAAACATCTCGTGCCTCTCACGGTTGGGAGGCTGTAAACAATCACATGTGGCCGGACGAACCTATACAGGCAGGCTAGATAAACTTCAGAGGAGTTCATAAGCTGAAACACTCTTGTCATGCCCAGGAATTTTTATTAACTGGAGCTGTAGGTTAACTCCTTCTCCAAGAGCAATGGTTATGGGGGAGAGCCCCCGTAAAGTCAGAGGGGTAGGTGAGAGCATAAAACAGACTTTGGTTTTGGGGGTAGATGCTCGGGAACAGGGAGTTTCCTGAGGCTTGATCACGCCTTTGCTTATGCCAAGCCTCCTTCCTCATGACCTTTGCCATGGGCGGAGTTCCTCACGCTGGCCCCCAGCATCCTCCCACCTCCCTTCCCATCCCATCCCTCAGGGTTGTCCCAGTGAACCGGCCCTGAGCACCCTGTCTAATGCATCAAAGCTGGACAGATGATATATTTCATTTACGGTAATATACATGTTTCAGTGACATTCTCTCAAATCATCCCACCCTCGTCTTCTCTCATGGAGTACAAAAGTCTTCTTTACTTCTGTGTCTCTTTTGCTGTCATGCATATAGGGGCACATGTACACTCATGGCTGATTCATGTGAAAGTATGACAAAAACCACTACAATATTGTAAACTAACTAGCCTCCAAATAAAATAAATAAATAAATAAAGGCTTTAAATAATCAATCTTCCTATGTGACTTTACTTTCTCCACCAGGCATATTGACAGCTGAGTGTCATTCTCTCTTTGGCCCAGTCACCTCATTTTTCCTGGAGCTCTTAGTAATTGATCTCCACCCTTCCCCAGTAGCATATTGGACACCTTCCAACCTGGGTGCCTTATCTTCCATTGTCATATCTTTTTGTTTTTTCATAATGTCCATGAGGTTCTCCAAGCAAGAATACTGGAGTGGATTGCCTTTAACTTCTCCTGTAGACCACATTGTTAGAACTCTTCCCTATGACCCATCTGTCTTGGGTGTCCCTGCTCAGCGTGGCTCAAAACTTCATTGAGTTATACAAACCCCTTTGTCACGACAAAGCTGTGATGCATGAAGGGGATCAGCTGCAGGCAAGAATCCCTTAGAAGAAACAGAGTGTCCCTCAGAGTCAAAAAAGAAGTCAGAAATGCAGTACTCCGGTGCAATGTCAAAAAGGACAGAATAGTCTTGGTTCATTTCCAAGGCAAAGCATTCAACATCAAAGTAACCCAAGTATTTGCCCTAACCAAAGAAGCTGAAGTTGACTAGGTCAACAAAGACCTATAATACCTTCTAGAACTAACATCAAAAGAAAATGTCTTTTTCATCATAGGGGATTGGAATGCAAAAGTAAGAAGTCAAGAGATACCTGGAATAACAGGAAAATTTTGCCTTGGAGTGCAAACTGAAGCAGGGCAAGGGCCAACAGAGTTTTGTCAATAGAAGACACTGGTCACAGCAAACACCCTCTTCCAACAACATAAGAGACAACTCTACACATGGTCATCACCAAGTAGCCAATACCAAAATTAGATTGATTATTTTCTTGGCAGCTAAATATTGAGAGCCCCTATACTGTCAGCAAAAATAAGACCAGGAGTTGACTGTGGCTCAGATCATGAACTCCTTATTGCAAAATTCAAGCTTAACTTGAAGAAAGTAGGGAAAACCACTAGGCCATTCAGGTATGATCTAAATCAAATCCCAAATGATTACACAGTGGAAGTGGAAATTAGATGCAAGGGAGTTGGTGACAGATAAAGTGCCTGAAAAACTATGGACCAAGGTACATAACATTGTATTGGAGACAATAACAAAATCATCTCAAAGAAAGGTTTTACAATGAAAAAATACCATGAACAGTATTAAAAAAATATTTAATATTTAGAAGAAAAAGATTTATTAAATATATATCATGCAGGACTGATACCCACAATATATAAAGAAAACAAACAATAAAACTACAAAATAACCAACAGGAATATGGATAAGTATGAAATCAGACCAGGCATTCTGACTGCTATAAAGTACTGCCAGGGTGATTCCCAAAGGTGTCTGCCTTCCTGGTCATTGTATCAAGTCTGCAGCTTTGTTTGGAAATTTATTGAATCAGCCAAAACTACACTGAAAGGGTAAGGATGATAATCGTGCTNACAAAATAACCAACAGGAATATGGATAAGTATGAAATCAGACCAGGCATTCTGACTGCTATAAAGTACTGCCAGGGTGATTCCCAAAGGTGTCTGCCTTCCTGGTCATTGTATCAAGTCTGCAGCTTTGTTTGGAAATTTATTGAATCAGCCAAAACTACACTGAAAGGGTAAGGATGATAATCGTGCTGATTTCTGGATGTATGCTTCTTTACTTGCAGTCCTTTTAAAACTTATAAAACTATGAGATGGATGATAACCCAGCAATAGGAGGTGTGCATGTCTTTAATCCACATTGGCCTCTACATGCACACAGCTATCTCAGCCTGACTTGTGAACTGCTGAAATCTGGAGCGAGCAGTTGATCTTTCAGAGATTCTGGCCCTCATAGTTCAGGCTCTTCATCCTTAACCAGGAATGCACTGGAGAGGCTGTGGGAGTACTCCAAACATTGAACCTCCACTGTGGAGTGCTGATTGCTGCATGAGATATTCTGATGGTCTTCCATCTCTATACTTAGAAAAGATTTGTCTGATATGACTTATTCAAATTCTTTGATTCATACAATACACCTTTGTACTTCTTTTATGAGATACACACAGGTTTGTTAAAGAATGGTAGGGCATCTAGAGAGGGAAAAAATTGAGTAATAATTTTAAAAGGAAAATGGGATGTAGTGTGCTCAAAGATATGGGGACTTGGAAACATTCATTTTCTTAGCAAGAAGATCAGTTATTTTAGAGTTTCTTTGTTTGTTTGTTTTTCTTTAATTTTTATTTTATATTGGCCTATAGTTGATTTCAGTCTCTTCCCCTGTTTCATTCTCTTTCACTCTTTCACTAAGGAGAGTGAAAAAGCTGGCCTAAAACTCATTATTCAGAAAACTAAGATCATCATATCTGGTACCATCGCTTCATGGCAAACAGATGGGGAAACAATGGAAACAGTAGGAGACTTTATTTGGGGGCTCCAAAATCGCTTCAGATGGTGACTGCAACCATGAAATTTAAAGATGCTTCCTCCTTGGAAGAAAAGCTATGACAAAACTAGCTGCTGCTGCTAAGTCGCTTCAGTCGTGTCTGACTCTATGTGACCCCATAGACGGCAGCCCACCAGGCTCCCCCGTCCCTGGGATTCTCCAGGCAAGAACACTGGAATGGGTTGCCATTTCTTTCTCCAATGCATGAGAGTGAAAAGTGAAAGTGAAGTCGCTCAGTTGTATCCGACTCTTCGCAACTCCATGGACTGCAGCCCACCAGGCTCCTCCATCCATGGGATCTTCCAGGCAAGAGTATTGGAGTCGAGTGCCATAGCCTTTTCCAAACTAGACAGCATATTAGCAGAGACATTACTTTACCAACAAATTTCTGTCTAGTCAAATCTATGGTTTTTCCAGTAGCCATGTATGGATTCGATAGTTGGACTGTATAGAAAGCTGAGCACTGAAGAAGTGATGTTTTTAACGGTGGTGTTGGAGAAGACTCTTAAGAGTCCCTTGCACTGCAAGGTAATCCGAACAATCAATCCTAAAGGAAATCAATCCTGAATATTCATTGGAAGAACTGATGCTAAAGCTGAAACTCCAATACTTTGGCCATCTGGTGTGAAGAATGGACTCACTGGAGAAGACTCTGATGCTGGGAAAGATGGAAGACAGAAAGAGAAGAGGACGACAGAGGATGAGATGGTTGGATGGCATCATCAACACGAGGGGCAAGAGTATGATTAGGCTCCCAGAGATGGGTGATGCACAGGGAAGCCTGGTGTGCTACAGTCCATGGGGTCACAAAGAGTAGACACAACTGAACAATTGAAATGAACTGATAGTTGATTTACAATGCTCTGTCACTTTCATGTGTACAGCAATGTTATTCGCATGTCAGTCAGTCAGTTCACTCACCCAGTCTTGTCCAACCCATGCAACCCCGTGGACTGCAGCATGCCCGGCTTCTTTAGTTCCTCTTCACTTTCTGCCATAAGCGTAGTGTCATCTGCATATCTGAGGTTATTGATGTTTCTCCCAGAAATCTTAATTCCAGATTAAGATTTCTTGTGTTTCATCCAGCCCAGCATTTCGCATGATGTACTCGGCATATAAGTTAAATAAGCAGGGTGACAATATACAGCCTTGATGTACTCTTTTTCCTGTTTAGAACCAGTCTGTTCCATCTCCAGTTCTAACTGTTGCCTTCTGACCTACATATAGATTTCTCAAGAGGCAGATCAGGCGGTCTGGTATTCCCATCTCTTTCAGAATGTTCCACGGTTTGTTGTGATCCACACAGTCAAAGGCTTTGGCATAATCAATAAAACATAAATAGACATTTTTCTGGAACTTTCTTGCTTTTTCGATCATCCAGTGGATGTAAAGCAGCTTGAAGATCTGGAAGTTCACAGTTCATGTATTGTTGAAGTCTAACTTGGAGAATTTTGAGTATTAGTTTACTAGTGTGTGAGATGAGTGCAATTATGTGTTAGTCTGAGCATTCTTTGGCATTGCTTTTCTTAGGGATTGGAATGAAAACTGACCTTTTCCAGTCCTGTGGCCACTGCTGAGTATTCTAAATTTTCTGGCATATTGAGTACCGCACTTTGACAGCATCATCTTTTAGGATTTGAAATAGCTCAACTGGAATCCCATCACCTCCACTACCTTTGTTCATAGTGATGCTTTGAACATTTTGGATACAGGAATGACAAACCACTTCAGTATTTTTGCCTTGAGAACCCCATGAACAGTATGAAAAGTTATTTGCATATACATATACAAATATCTTTTCCTTTTCAAATTCTTTTCTCATATAGGTTATTGCAGATTATTGAAACAAGTTCCCCGTAGGTCCTTATTGATTATCAATATTCTATATAGTATATATAGTAGTGGGAATGTGTTAATCCCAAGTTTGGCCCTGCTCATAGCCCTGCGATCTAGATTGGGTAAAGGGTTAACTTTATTTTTAGGAGCTCTAACATGAATCAGTTCATAACAAGACAGTGATGTTAATAAGATGCCAGAGAAATGAAAAGTTGTTACTGGAAATAAAAGGGGTTGATTTGATTAAGGATTAATTGTTGTACAATTGTGCAGTTGAAAAACTTTCATTGTTGACTTCTAGGAAAAGAAGTGGTAGTTTAAGGACAGAGCACTTTCTAAATCCTTCAGGGCTCACAGCCATTCTACAGGGAAAGGGACATTTCCAGCCACAACCTGTATGTTCTCTAAGTTAACTTTTGAACCCCAATCTGTGATTCTGTTTCAAAGGGAGGAAGACATGAAGGGGTGGCAGAGCTGCTTGTCTTTCAAGGATCAATCCTTTGAGGATTCAGCTCTCTGGTCCTGCCTGGCATCCCTCAAACCCTAATGCTGATTTAGGTTGAGTGCTAGGGTATTCCAGTGTCATAGTGTAGTGTCCTTCTGTCCTCTTAATTCATGAAATACTCTATATATATTAACATGGTTCTCAAGGTTGCAGGACCAAGAGTAAAGATGTGGATACAATCTTGCCCATATTGGGCACAGCACATGGAAATATTAAATGTGGGTGGGAGTAAAATGAGAGCACTGGGCCCCAGAATCTGTCTGTCCATGTAGAGAGAGGGGGAGTCTCTCTCTCTGAGAAAGCTCTGAATGGGCTTCACTGCCTCCATCCATCTGGCATTCCTTAGCAAGGCCACCATCATCCACCTCCTACCTCAATTACCACAGCAACTTCATGACAGAGTTTTGCTCTTCCAGTCTTGTCTTTTCGTAATTCATCCTTTATTATAGTCAGATTGACCTTTGTAATAAACAGATTTTTCTTTGTGATTCCCCTGGTTGAAGTTCTGTATTGGGCTCAAACAGCACTTGAACTAAAATGTGAGGCCTTGGCATCAGTGAGGATGTAAAGGGCCTTGTCTTTGTCTTAAGAACTTTGAAGTTCACCTTTCCTTTCATATATGTCTCCTCTTTACCAGCTTCCTCACTATAGTGTGATCTTTCAGATCTGAAGCAGTCTCAGCACTCTCTCCCTTTATTCTTACCAGAAACTGGGCCTTGAACTGAGCTCAGGACCAGCAAGGCCACTGAGTAACATCTTGGAGGAAGTTCTGAAATGTTGTCAACTCTGTGATGGGAGAAACCAGGCAGCTTCCTTAATAAAGGGGTCCAGAACAATGGTATCTTTGAGTTCTATACCAAGCAGTCCTTGTCACCAGATAGACATGGTTATAGTTGGGACTTAGCCCAGCAGAATGGAATGGGTTGGCTGTGCCTAGTGTCTTGTTTCCAAAAGATGCAACATGCAACTTGGGAAGGTTTTTTGTTTGTTTTATGTGTTTTTTTTTAACTTTACAAAACTGTATTGGTTTTTATAGGATAGGTTTCCAAGCAGTCAGCACAGATACTAGAAGTCTTCTGTCATGTTTGATTTCCTGTCTTTTCCTTGAGACTTTGTTTCTCATGCCCTTGTGTTCTTCATGTTTTTATGTGTGTGTGTTGATGGTGATCCTATAACCCAAAGTGAAGTTGGTCAACATCTCTGGCAATTATTATGACCAAAATTCATCATTAATTGTATCTGTCTACCTTTATATATGACACATAGCAGAACATTTTCATGATGTAGAGATTATCTCTGTATCTCTTTAAAGTGTGTGTGGAGAACCCATGCTTGTGCACACATGGAAGGCAGAAGGTTGACCCTCAGTCAGCTAGGGCCCCCAGAAGTCATCTAAGATTTTTTGGTTCTAATAAGGAAACTTGTCATTGTTGAACAAAGCTGTCCTAAAACATTACATTATTATTATTACTGGGAGTTATAATATTCAGAAAATCAAAGGGATACACAGTATCCACCATAGGATATCGAGGACAGAACAAGAAAAATATAGTTCCTTGAATAGATCATGTTTTTGGTGTGTCTAAGCCTTCTTCCATGTCCTTTCGTTTTCTGAAATCTCCCATAAAATTCTGTTTGACTTTATATCTGCTAGGAAATATTTTTACCACCCCATCAACCCTGGCTGCTGCTGGTAATTTAGT
Organism: Neotragus moschatus; assembly: GCA_006410615.1. NCBI lineage: Eukaryota > Metazoa > Chordata > Mammalia > Artiodactyla > Bovidae > Neotragus > Neotragus moschatus. The sequence goes on along the minus strand of SJYA01000900.1, from coordinate 1,169,906 downwards.
GACCAAAATTATGCACTCCAATTATGACAGTGTGATACTCTCTTCATATATAGAGTGAAATATTACTCAGCTATTAAAAATTATGAAATAATGCCACTGAGAGTAACATGGATGGACCAGGAGAGTGTTGTAACTGAAGTAAGTCAGGGAAGTAGAAATACTGTATGTCATCCCTTATTGTGAAATGTAAAAAGAAATGAAACAAATGAAACAGAGAGATTCACAGGCTGAGTCCCCTAGCTGTTCACCTGAAACTACCACAACATTGTTAAGCAGGGAGACAGGGATCAAGACCATCCCCAAGGAAAGAAATGCAAAAAACCAAAATGGCTATCTCAGGAGGCCTTACAAATAGCTATGAAAAGAAGAGACATGAAAAGCAAAGGAGAAAAGGAAAGATATACCCTTTTGAATGCAACACTCCAAAGAATAGGAAGGAGAGATAAGAAAACCTTCCTCAGCGATCAGTGCAAAGAAATAGAAGAAAACAATAGAATATGAAAGACTAGAGATCTCTTCAAGAAAATTAGAGCTACCAAGAGAATATTTCATGCAAAGATGAGCTCAATAAAGGACAAAAATGGTATGTCCCTAACAAAAGCAGAAGATATTAAGAAGAGGTGGCAAGAATACACAGAAGAACTGTACAAAAAAGATCAGCATGACCCAGATAATCATGATGGTGTGATCACTCACCTAGAGCCAGACATCTTGGAATGTGAAGTCAAGTGGGTCTTAGGAAGCATCACCACAAACAAAGCTAGTGGAGGTGATGGAATTCCAGTTAAGCTATTTCAAATCCTAAAAGATGATGCTGTGAAAGTGCTGCACTCAATATATGTCAGCAAATTTGGAAAACTTAGCAGCGGCCATAAGACTGGAAAAGGTCCATTTTCATTCCAATCCCAAGGAAAGGCAACGCCAAAGAATGCTCAAACTACTGCACAATTGCACTCATCTCACATGCTAGTAAAGTAATGCTCAAATTTCTCCAAGCCAGACTTCAGCAATACGTAAACCATGAACTTCCTGATGTTCAAGCTGGTTTTAGAAAAGGCAGAGGAACCAGATATCAGATTGCCAACATTCGTTGGATCATGGAAAAAGCAAGAGAGTTCCAGAAAAACAGCTATTTCTGCTTTATTGACTATGCCAAAACCTTTGACTGTGTGGATCACAGTAAACTGTGGGAAATTCTGAAAGAGATGGGAATACCAGAACACCTGACCTGCCTCTTGAGAAATCTGTATGCAGGTCAGGAAGCAACAGTTAGAACCGGACATGGAACAACAGACTGGTTCCAAATAGGAAAAGGAGTACGTTGAGGCTGTATATTGTCACCCCAGTTGTTTAACTTATATGCAGATTACATCATGAGAAAGGCTGGGCTGGATGAAGCACAAGCCAGAAGCAAGATTGCTGGGAGAAAAATCAATAACCTCAGATATGCAGATGACACCACCCTTATGCCAGAAAGTGAAGAAGAACTAAAGAGCCTCTTGATGAAAGTGAAAGAGGAGAGTGAAAACAGTTGGCTTAAAGCTCAACATTCAGAAAACTAAGATCATGGCATCTGGTCCCATCACTTCATGGCAAATAGATGGGAAAACAGTGTTAAACTTTATTTTGGGGGGTTCCAAAATCACTGCAGATGGTGATTGCACCCATGAAATTAAAAGATGCTTATTCCGTGAAAGGAACGTTATGACAAACCTGGTCAGCATACTAAAAACGAGAGACATTACTTTGCCAACAAAGGTCCGATGCTGGGAGCCAGCGTGAGAGATCCCACCAATGACAAGCTCATGTGGAGAGACCTGATGGGCAAGGCGAGTCAAGTCTCAAGGGGTCCTCTCCCTGAGCTGCTGCTGCTGCATCTACCCCCCACCAAAAAAAAAAAAAAAAAGCCTGCCTTGTTGTATATTGTACTGTGCTTTTCCATTCTCTGACACTCTCTGGAAAAAGTTAATTTAGGGCTTCAGTCTTCTGCATTTGAAAGGAATGATTCAGTTCAAACCCCCTCTGATAACTCTCTAACTTGCCTAACAGGTTCCCTCGGACTTTTTACAGCTTGTGAATTGTTTACAGTCCCCCAATTGTGAGAGGCACAAAGCTTAAAGCATCTTAAAGATACAGAGCCTTCTCTAAAGAGCTAAAAATCATATTGGTGACAGATTTCACTGTTGACTCAATGATTGCTGCCAGGCTTCCATATTCTTTATCTTTTAGGCACCTGGGAGGATATTAATCAATGTAATCGGTATATAGAAAAAGGTATATAGTAGTTCTGATGTTAGCAACACTAGACTTTTGAGTTAATTACCTTTCTTTTGTTATAAATCACTGTACCCCTTTTACTTGTTATAAATTGCTGTATCTTTGCTATGTAAGAATGTAACTTTAGTGTTTTCTGAGAGTGGCACCAGACTTTGGGAAGAACAACACAAATGAGTCTTCTTGTTGACAAATCCTTATCAGGAAAGGGCCATAANAAAGATGATGCTGTGAAAGTGCTGCACTCAATATATGTCAGCAAATTTGGAAAACTTAGCAGCGGCCATAAGACTGGAAAAGGTCCATTTTCATTCCAATCCCAAGGAAAGGCAACGCCAAAGAATGCTCAAACTACTGCACAATTGCACTCATCTCACATGCTAGTAAAGTAATGCTCAAATTTCTCCAAGCCAGACTTCAGCAATACGTAAACCATGAACTTCCTGATGTTCAAGCTGGTTTTAGAAAAGGCAGAGGAACCAGATATCAGATTGCCAACATTCGTTGGATCATGGAAAAAGCAAGAGAGTTCCAGAAAAACAGCTATTTCTGCTTTATTGACTATGCCAAAACCTTTGACTGTGTGGATCACAGTAAACTGTGGGAAATTCTGAAAGAGATGGGAATACCAGAACACCTGACCTGCCTCTTGAGAAATCTGTATGCAGGTCAGGAAGCAACAGTTAGAACCGGACATGGAACAACAGACTGGTTCCAAATAGGAAAAGGAGTACGTTGAGGCTGTATATTGTCACCCCAGTTGTTTAACTTATATGCAGATTACATCATGAGAAAGGCTGGGCTGGATGAAGCACAAGCCAGAAGCAAGATTGCTGGGAGAAAAATCAATAACCTCAGATATGCAGATGACACCACCCTTATGCCAGAAAGTGAAGAAGAACTAAAGAGCCTCTTGATGAAAGTGAAAGAGGAGAGTGAAAACAGTTGGCTTAAAGCTCAACATTCAGAAAACTAAGATCATGGCATCTGGTCCCATCACTTCATGGCAAATAGATGGGAAAACAGTGTTAAACTTTATTTTGGGGGGTTCCAAAATCACTGCAGATGGTGATTGCACCCATGAAATTAAAAGATGCTTATTCCGTGAAAGGAACGTTATGACAAACCTGGTCAGCATACTAAAAACGAGAGACATTACTTTGCCAACAAAGGTCCGATGCTGGGAGCCAGCGTGAGAGATCCCACCAATGACAAGCTCATGTGGAGAGACCTGATGGGCAAGGCGAGTCAAGTCTCAAGGGGTCCTCTCCCTGAGCTGCTGCTGCTGCATCTACCCCCCACCAAAAAAAAAAAAAAAAAAAGCCTGCCTTGTTGTATATTGTACTGTGCTTTTCCATTCTCTGACACTCTCTGGAAAAAGTTAATTTAGGGCTTCAGTCTTCTGCATTTGAAAGGAATGATTCAGTTCAAACCCCCTCTGATAACTCTCTAACTTGCCTAACAGGTTCCCTCGGACTTTTTACAGCTTGTGAATTGTTTACAGTCCCCCAATTGTGAGAGGCACAAAGCTTAAAGCATCTTAAAGATACAGAGCCTTCTCTAAAGAGCTAAAAATCATATTGGTGACAGATTTCACTGTTGACTCAATGATTGCTGCCAGGCTTCCATATTCTTTATCTTTTAGGCACCTGGGAGGATATTAATCAATGTAATCGGTATATAGAAAAAGGTATATAGTAGTTCTGATGTTAGCAACACTAGACTTTTGAGTTAATTACCTTTCTTTTGTTATAAATCACTGTACCCCTTTTACTTGTTATAAATTGCTGTATCTTTGCTATGTAAGAATGTAACTTTAGTGTTTTCTGAGAGTGGCACCAGACTTTGGGAAGAACAACACAAATGAGTCTTCTTGTTGACAAATCCTTATCAGGAAAGGGCCATAAAATGTTAATTGGCCCTCTGGCCAGAAAATGATGTAAATCACCTAAGACTTATATATACAACTAGGTATGCAGAGAGAAAAGCCTGATTTTGATAAGAGTATAGGCTGCTAACGCTGCATAACTTTGTGTTACCCATTGATCTCTATGTATAACCAAAAGTATAAAAGGCCTTGAAGGACAATAGAAGATGGGTCAGTCATTGGAAAGACTGGTTTCCCCCGTGTCTCCTCTTTACTCTATTTTCTGACTGAATTCCCATCTGGGACATGGAGGCTCGCCATGTCTACTTACTTGCCCTGGCTTTTAAGATCCATGCAAGGAGGAGCCGAAGGCAGGGCACCCCCCGCTATTCAAGAGGATACCGGTGGCCTAACATAGATGGTGCAAACTTCTTTTCTCGAAGTTGTATTAGTTCTCTATATAAACCAAGTTATTCAGCCTCTTTTCTCCACTAAATTTTCCTACTATACCATTTCTTCCTAATCTCTTTTTATATTTCTAAATAAATATGTTTTTCCTCACCTATCTATATCCCCTTCAGATCACCCTGAATCCACTGGGGCTGGACCCTGGCAGTCCATCTAGTCAAGGCTATGGTTTTTCTAGTAGTCATGTAAGGATGTGAGAGTTGGACTATAAAGAAAGCTAAGCACAGAAGAATTGATGCTTTGAACTGTGGTGTTGGACAAGACTCCCTTAGATTGCAAGGAGATCCAACCAGTCCATCCTAAAGATCAGTCCTGAGTGTTCATTGGAAGGACTGATGTTGAAGCTGAAATTCCAATATTTTGGCCACCTGATGCAAAGAGCTGACTCATTTGAAAAGACCCTGATGTTGGGAAAGATTGAAGGCAGGAGGAGAAGAGCACGATAGAGGTTGAGACAGTGGATGGCATCACCGAACCAAATGACATGAGTTTGGGTAAACTCCAGGAGCTGATGATGGACATGGAGGCCTGGTGAGCTGTGGTTCATGGGGTCGCAAGGAGTCGGACACGGCTGAGTGACTGAACTGAACTGAACTGAACCCCAATACAAAATAGAAAGTTTAAAATTTGGAGGAAAAGAAGCCTCAATTGCATTGCCTATATTTGCTATTTTCCATCAATTTTCCATCAGTTTAGAACATGTTAGAAAATGTTTTCTCAGATTGTTACTTACACAGGGAATTTTCTGTAGAATATTTTAGATACTCATTTCTCACCATTCTCTATCTAAAACTTATTTGTTGATATTTTCTTGGCTTCTGTAATCATCCCTGTGTTTTTTTAACTTTTGTATCTGGTAGTTTTGCTATGCAATTGTGGGGAATATTTCTCTAATCACTTAATTAATTAGGGCCTATGCTAGCATTCACTAGTTTTGTTGACATTAACTTTAAAATTTTGACCTCAAAGTATTATATTTCCAAATTTTTATTTTACCTGCATTGTGTTTTTCAGGTGCTTGTTATACTGTTATATTTAGTAGTTGTCTACTCATCCTTTTATTTTTGATTGAAATAGTTAATATCGTCATCTGGAGTTTATTTCAGAACTACCATAGCATTTATGTAATTGTTCAGTTTTGAGCAGTTCTGATGGTAATTTTTGCCAAGATCATGCCATATGGGTCTCATCACTTCATGGCAGATAGAAGGGAGAAAGTAGAAACTGTGACAGATTTTATTTTCTTGGGCTCCAGAATCACTGCAGACAATGACTGCAGCCATTAAATTAAAAGATGCTCTTCCTTGGAAGGAAAGCTATGATAAACATACACAGTGAATTGAAAAGCAGAAACATCACTTTGCTGACAAAGTCTGTATAGTCAAAGTTGTGGCTTTTCCAGTAGTCATGTACAGATGTGAGAGTTGGACCATAAAGAAGGCTGAGCACCAAAGAACTGATGCTTTCAAATTCTGATGCTGGAAAAGACTCTTGAGAGTCCCTTGGACTCCAAGGAGATCAAACAAATCAATCAGAAAGGAAATCAACCTTGAATATTTATTGGAAAGACTGATGCTGAAGCTGAAGCTCTAATACTTTGGCTACCTGATGCAAAGAGCCAACCCATTGGAAAAGATCCTATTGCTGGGAAAGATTGAGTGTAGGAGGAAAAGGGACAACAAAAGATGACATGGTTAGATAGCATTATCGTCTCAATAGACATGAATTTGAGCAAACGCTGGGCAATAGTGAAGGACAGAGGAGCCTGGTGTGCTACACTCCATGATGAAGGAGAGAGTCAGACAAGACCAAGAGACTGAAAAACAACAACAAAGCAGTCATTTTAGAATGATATTCTTGCATTATCACAAGGAGAGTCACATAACTGGAAGTCCTAAAGGCAGTGTCTTTGACCGATGTGAATGAGTGAGTCATTTGCTCTTTATATGAGTGTCTGGGCCTTTCTGAATTATTGCAGATAATATTGCAGTAAGGCTTTCTGATACAGTGAGTTTTTTAAAGACAACTGTGCCTTTTCAGGGTGACTGGGCAGATTTGTTTCCTTTCTTGGCATAATAATGTATATATTCCAGAAACGGGACTGTATCCACAGTTGGCAATGTGGGAAAGCTCCATGGCTATATGGTGAGGTGTAACGATTCTAGCTGGGCTTGGTGGGAGAGGAGTAGTTTTAGGGATAAAAAGACATCCTTTAGGCATTGGGATGAATGTTTATGGCTTCCTCAGACAATAATTTGGAAAGCAAAGTGGAGACAAACAAGTCTTCGCCAGGTGGTTTTTGGTAGATCTTCCAGCAAGAGAGGAGAAGGGTCAGAGACAAGGAGATGGAAATGGCAGCAAACTGGAATAGGGGCTGGGGAGGGGGTAGTCCTGCTGGAAGGCAGGCTTCCCTTGGCTTGGTGAGGACTGGAAAATAACAGGTGGCTCTTCAAAATATCACTCAGTTCAGAACCTTTCAATAACCTTCTCCAGTGTCAGCCACAAAGGTAAGAGATTAGTGTGCTGTGACAGGAAAAATGTCAGCCCTGAACTCACCAGTCAGAACAAAAACAAAGGAAATGGAAGAGCTGAAAGAGAAGGCTGTCCATCAGGAAGGGTGGGGAGGAAGCAAAGAGCATGACGGCAGCAGAAGCTTAGGTACCTGAAAAGGAGCAGAAACTCTCAAGCAAAGCACTTGCCTCCTGATATGGATGCTTAACTGACATGTGCCAAGGAGAATTCCCAATTTCCTTCCCTAAAACCTGCTCTCCTGCAAACTTTCCTCTGTTAAAACCAGCTGTTTCAGAAAAATTAAAAAATAAAAGGCAGCTGTTTCATCCATTTGTTTAAAAATTAACTGGGGATTCATTCTGGACAACTCATACCCCATACTTCCCCATCAGCACATCCATTTGCCTGGACCATCAAGATATACCCCAAATATGAGTCCATCCATAATATCTGATGCAAGCAATGTTTCTTCTCTCCTAGAGGAGTGTAACAGCGTTCCAGCTGGTCTCAGTAACATTCTTCCCTTCCACCACATCCCATATCAGTTCTCCACTCAGCAATTAGCATGACCTTGAAAAAGTACAAATTAGATATCACTTTCTTGCTTAAACACTATCAAGTTTTCCCCTTACAGGTGTAGTCAAGTATACATTTCATACCTTAACTTTCAACAGCCATATTGTCTATGACAGAAAAAGAGACTCTAAAAGGGGCACAATATGACCATTGTTCCATCTAATCCTCCAACTCTAGGAAGTCTAATTAACAGAATTTGACAGAATTACCCTTGATTGTTTCACAAAACAACTGTGCTGCTTTTTTTTTGTAATTTATTTATCTTTTATTGTTGGATAATTGCTTTCCAGAATTTTGCAGTTTTCTGTAAATTTCAACATGAATCAGCCATAGGTGTACAAATATTCCCTCTCTTTTGAACCTCTCTCCCATCTCCCTCCTCATCACACCCCTCTAGGTTGATACAGAGCCCTTGTCTGAGTTTTCTGAACCATACAGCAAATTTCCTTTGGCTATCTATTTTACATATGCTAATTTAAGTTTCCATGTTACTCTTTCCACACATCTCACCCTCTCCTCCCCTCTACCTATGTCCATAAGTTTATTCTCTATGTATGTTTCTCCACTGCTGCTCTGTAAATAAATTCTTCAGAACCATTTTTCTAGAGTCTGTGTATATGCATTTGAATACTATATTTATCTTCCTCTTTCTGGCTTACATCACTCGTATAACAGGTTCTAGGTTCATACAACTCTTTCAGTTCAGTTCAGTCGCTCAGTTGTGTCCGACTCCTTGCGACCCCATGAATCGCAACATGCCAGGCCTCCCTGTCCATCACCAACTCCCGGAGTTCCCTCAGACTCACGCCCATAGAGTCAGTGAGGCCATCCAGCCATCTCATCCTCTGTCGTCCCCTTCTCCTCCTGCCCCCAGTCCCTCCCAGCATCAGAGTCTTTTCCAATGAGTCAACTCTTTGCCTGAGGTGGCCAAAGTACTGGAGCTTCAGCTTCAGCATCATTCCTTCCAAAGAAATCTCAGGGCTGATCTCCTTCAGAATGGACTGGTTGGATCTCTTTGCAGTCCAAGGGACTCTTTAAAACTGACTCAAATACGTTCCTTTTTATGTCTGGGTAATATTCCGTTGTATATAGGTACCTCTACTTCTTTATCCATTCTTCTGTCGATGGACATCTAGGTTGCTTCAATGCTCTAGCTGTTGTAAATAGTGCTGCACTGAACAATGGGATACATATGTCTTTTCCAATTTTGGTTTCCTCTGGGTATTTACCTAGGAGTGGGATTGCTAAGTCATTTGGTGGTTTTATTCCTAGTTTTTTAAGGGTTCTCCAAACCATCTTCCATAGTGGCTGTATCAATTTACATTCCCACCAACAGTGCATGAGCGTTTCCTTTTGTCCACATCCTCTCCAGCATTTATTGTGTGTAGACATTTTGATGATGGCCATTCTGACCAATATGAGGTGATATCACATTTTGGCTTTGATTTGCATTTCTCTAATAATGAGTGATGTTGAGCATCTTTACATGGATTTGCTAGCCATATGTATGACTTCTTTGGAGAAATATCTGTTTAGGTCTTTTTCCCACTTTTTGATTGGGTTGTTTGTTTTCCTAGTTTTGAATAGTATGAGCTGCTTGTATTTTTGAAAATTAATCCTTTGTTGTTTGTTTCAGTTGCTATTCTTTTCTCCCATTCTAAGAATTGTCTTTTCACCTTGCTTATAGTTTCCTTTGCTGTTCAAATGCTTTTAAGTTTAATTAGGTCCCACTTGTTTACATTTGTTTCTATTTATGTTACTCTAAGAGGTGGGTCATAGAGGATATTGCTGTGATTTATGTAAATGAGTGTTCTGTCTATGTTTTCTGCTAAGAGTTTTACAGCTTCTGGTCTTACATTTAGATCTTTAATCCATTTTGAACTTATCTTTGTGTATGGTGTTAGGAAGTGTTCTAATTTCATTCTTGAACATGTAGCTGTCCAGTTTTTCCAGCACCATTTATTGAAGAGGCTATCTTTGCCCCATTATATATTCTTGCCTTCTTTGTCAAAAATAAGATACCCATAGCTGCATGGGTTTATTTGTGGCCTTTCTATCTTGTTCCATTGGTCTACATTTCTGTTTTCTGTTTCATGCTGTCTTGAAGACTGTAGCTTTGTAGTAGAATCTAAATTCAGGAAGGTTGATTCCTCCAACTCCTTTCTTCTTTCTCAAGACTGTTTTTGGCTATTTGGGGTCTTTTGTGTTTCCATATGAATTGTGAAATTTTTTGTTTTACTTCTGTGAAAAATGTCATTGGTAATTTGATAGGGATCACATTGAATCTGTAGATTGCACTTTGTAATATAGTCATTTTTAAATATTGATTCCTCCTACCAGGAACATGGAATATATCTCCATTTGTTTATGTCTTCTTTGATTTCTTTCATTAATGTCTTATAATGTTCTGTGTACAGTTATTTTATCTCCTTAGGTAAGTTTATTCCTAGATATTTAACTCTTTTGGTACAATTGTGAATGTGATTTATTCCTTAATTGCTCTTTCTAATTTTGTATTGTGAGTATATAGAAATGCAAGTGATTTTGGTGTATTGATTTGTATCCTGCAACTTTTCTAAATTCACTGATTAGCTCTATTAATTTTCTTATACTATCTTTAGGGTTTCCATTGTACAGTATCAAGTCATCTTCAGTGAGAGCTTCACTTCTTTTCCAATCTGGATTCCTTTTACTTCTTTTTCTTCTCTGATTTCTGTAGTTAGGACTTCCAGAACTTTGTTGAATAATGGTGGTGAAAGTGGACATCCTTGTCTTGTTCCTGATATTAGGGGAGATGCTTTCATTTCTTCACCATTGAGAATAATGTTTGCAGTAGGCTTATCATATATGGCCTTTATTATGTTGAGATAGGTTCCTTCTGTGTCAATTTTTTGAAGAGTTTTAATCATAAATGAGTGCTGAATTTTGTCAATGGCTTTTTCTACATCTATTGAGATTATCATATGGTTATTTTTCTTTCAATTTGTTAGTATGATGTATCACATTGATTTATTTGCATATATTGAAGAATCCTTGCATCCCTGGAATAAATCCCACTTGATCATGGTATATGAGCTTTTTGATGTGTTGCTGAATTCTGCTTCCTAAAATTTTGTTGAGGATTTTTGCATCTATGTTCGTCAGTTATATTGGCCTGTAGTTTTCTTTTTATGTGTTGCCTTTGTCTGCTTTCGGTCATGTGTTACTTTTTTACTGAAAGTCCAGTACTCTTTGTTTGTGGCAGAAATATCTCACATTTTGTCTTTAGTAGTTAGCACTTTTTTTATCCACTGATGTCATTTTGGTTCCAAATTCAAGAAACCCAACTATAATTACCTGTAGGAGAAAAAGAAAATGGAATATGAAAATAACAGGGACCTAAAATGAATGGATTCAGTGTCTCAAAAAATGTTATCCAAGGGACTCAATCCATCTCTAGCTCTTCCTNTTTTTTATCCACTGAGGTCATTTTGGTTCCAAATACAAGAAACCCAACTATAATTACCTGTAGGAGAAAAAGAAAATGGAATATGAAAATAACAGGGACCTAAAATGAATGGATTCAGTGTCTCAAAAAATGTTATCCAAGGGACTTAATCCATCTCTAGCTCTTCCTATGTGGCTGCCAGTAACTCTCGTCTCACCCCCTTGTCTTAGGAACTCATTCATATATTTTCCTGTTGGTAAACTTCTTATTGTTAAAGCTCTCATTCTCCCTTTCCATTTCCTCTGTTTTGCTAAGTTTGCTGCTACTCATATATCCTAACTGTATTTCCTATCTATGCTAAAACTCATGAAGTGTAACGATTTACAAAAACCACTGATCATATTATAATCTGATTCCTTCTGATGAATAATTAACATAATGCAAATAAATTAAGGGGCTATTTTGAAGATTCATGAGCTAGTGAATATTTAACATGTGTGGCTATGCTAGGCGCAGAGGGCTGATCAGAAGACATTCAGCTATAAAGCTGGACATGTAAAGAAATTTATTATGTGATAAAGATGGCAATTCACATCCCTGACAGAGAGTGGATTGTTCAGTAGCATTGAAGGATAATTAGCTACCCAATTATTTTTAAACATTTTAGTCCTCTACTATATAGGAATCACAAAAAGTACCATTTTGAATAGATTAAAGAGATAAATGTGATTTATTGCCTCAAAACAAATGTACATATATGATGTTGAAATAGAGAAGCAGGAAGGGAATGTATATAACAGAGGGATAGGGAATAGGGGTGTTTCTGGTTGTTAGATAGGAAAAACAGTCAGAACTAGGACATAAATGGCATAGACATAAAAGAAAAGAGAGGGTTAATTACATTAGGATTTAAAGTCTTGATAATAAAAAATCCAAAAACAAAATTAAAACACATTCATATGAGTAACTAGGAGTAAATATTTATAGAATATATGTCATGCACAGGACTATTATCTGTAATGTATGATAAAACCAACAATAATAAAATTTCAAAAATATGAAACTGAATAAATATGATTACAAATCTGGCACACTAGCTGCTGGAAGCGACTGTAAGCAGGACTGCCAAAGCAAATGGGTATTTGATCATTGTTTCAAGTTTATAGCTCCATGTCCAGAAATATGCTAGACCAGGCTAGACTAAGCTGAGGAGCTAAGGGTGATAACTGTGTTCATTCCTGGGTGTATGCTGCCTTACTCAGTACTCATCTTGAAAACTATAAAACTATGAGATGGATGGTGGCTCTGCTCATAGCAGGTCTGCATGGCCTTAATGCACTTTGTCCTCTACACTCACACAGCCATCTCAGCCTGACATGTGAACTGCTGAAACCTGGAGGCAGCAGTTCATCTTCCAGGAATTCTGACCCTCACTGATTCAGATTCTTCATCCAACCAAGAACAAACTACACAAGCTTTGGATGGGCTCTGATCATTGGACCTTCGCTGTCCTAAGGATAGTGTTGATTGTCCATTACATATTAATACTGTCTGCATTCTGTATTCCTGGAACAGTTTAGCCTCATATAATTTACCCAAAATGTGGTTTGAACTCTCTTTCTACCAGTCAGGGATAGATATGAACATGCACAAAGTCCACATGCACAAAGGACAGATAAAAGGACAATGATCATACAAAAGGAATTTAACTCTCACTGATATTAGGAAGAGACACATTAAGAGTAAGTATCTTTGTGTATAACTGAGTTACAAAAAGATAAAAGTAGCAGCTATCAAGGAATAGAGAGGAACAGACAGCAAACCAGTACCTCCATGAATTACTAGTTCTTTAAATTATTACAGCTATTATTGAGAGGTTAACACTTGCTACCTGCATATATTTTGACCCAGAATTTCAGTTTTTGTTATACACTGGTTAGATACAGAGTATTCTCCATAAAATACACAAAAATGGGATTTCCTTGGCGGCATAGTGGATAAGAATCTGCCTGCCAGTGCAGATGATACAGACTCAATCCCTGGTCCAAGAAGTTCCCACATGTGGCAGGGCAATGAAATCTGTACACCACAAACTGAGCCCATATGCTGTAACTCCTGAAGCCTGTGGCTCTAGAGCCTGTGTTCTGCAACAAGAGAATCCACTGCAGCAATAAGCCCATGCCCTGCAGTAAGAGTAGCTCCTGCTTGCTGCAGCTAGAGGACGCCCACGAGCATCAAAGATTCATTGCAGCCGAAAAGAAATAAGTAATTTTTTTTAAGGATAAGTCCATCTGGAAGAAAATTGAGTCATTCATTAATCATTTCAAGAAAATCTTTCTTTAATGAAATCTGCTTCCTTCTTTCTTCCATGTCTTCATACAACCAGGAGGGAGATATGTGTTAGATTCCAGATAGAAGAAGTTATGGTTGAAATTCTCTTTTAATTCAGGGGAATAGCCATTGAAAGTTTCAGAGCCCCTTATGTTGCTGACAAAGTGGTGAGAAGAATCTACAGACACTTGAACACAGAGATGGTGAGAAATGCCTTCTGTGGTTCTCATCAATGGAGCCCAGAAACTGGGAGACACTGCCAGGCAAAAGGCTGAAAGCAGTGCAGAAGATTTACAAATTCACACTTTGATAGACAACTCTTTGACCAGTCTTTCTCTCTGGGCTTTCTAAAGTTTAGAGTTATTGTGATTAAAGAGCGAATTTTTGCCCAGTTCAAAGAGGCATCTACAATTTTAACCAACACTATGCCTCCCCAGAAAAATTCGTATCATTGTGCTCAAAGCAGCAAATACATGATCTTCATTGTAATGGTGTTTGTAACAGCAATCCCAAAAAAAGAATTTGCTATACAAACATCTTTGTATGAAGGCGGAAGAATAATATAGTAGAAACCTGTGTGAATATATTGCTGATTTTAAAGCAAACTTATGTACATGGGGAAAAGAATTTTTTTTTTCAAGACACCTGTTAAGATCAGAGAAAAACTTCAGGAACTGTAAGAGGAATGCAGGTAACAAAAAAAAAAAAAAAAAAAGTTGGAAACACAATACCTCATTAAGAGATTTGTAAATAAAAGTCAACAAAGATAGTTAAGAACAGGCCTTAATTAAACAACAACAACAAAAATCCTCCAAAATACATAACAAAAAATAAGCTACAAATAAAAGTTATATACAGCAGATGGATTAAGGAGAGAAAATATCAATAAGTAAGTTTTATACAGATGGTGGGGAGAATGAGTGTCAGAATACTCTAGACAAAATTCCCTGTGTTTAAAAATAATCAGAGAAAACATTTTCTATCATAGAAACCCACTGAAAAAATGCAAGATCAAGGCACTGAAATTGAAGATTTGAAAGGAATGTAAGACCATCTTTCGGGAGTTCATAAGTGTGGCTATTAAATTATCAATTGGAAAACAGGGAGGTTAAAAATATTTCATCACAGAAATAAGCCAAAAAGATCCTCACAAAGAATCTAGAAAAGAGAAGAAGTCCTAGAGATATAGAATAGGATATAGAATAGCGATATAGACTAAGAATAAGAGATATAGAATATAGAATGGAATTCAAGGAAATGAATATTCATTTCCTCCAGTCCTACAAGTCCTGTTGTAGATTTTGTGTCTATCTTTGCTTTTATTAACTATTGTAAGTCTAACTAAGATATTTATAAGAATAGATATCTAACTAACTAAGATATTTATAAGAATAGAAAGTCTTTGGTTGCCTTGTTGGACAACTCCAATACTTTCCTATCAGAGACCAGATAGACCTGGATAATATCTGGTAGCCTGAACAAATTGAGAGTCGGCCTTCTGCCATCCATGTGTGCCCAAGGATGTTATTTATCCACATATATTTCATAAATAAACCAAAATTATCTTCATCATCAAAATGTTTTGCAATGTATCATATATATAGGAAAACAAATATCATGAAAGATGGAATTTGGGTCATATAAAANTGGACAACTCCAATACTTTCCTATCAGAGACCAGATAGACCTGGATAATATCTGGTAGCCTGAACAAATTGAGAGTCGGCCTTCTGCCATCCATGTGTGCCCAAGGATGTTATTTATCCACATATATTTCATAAATAAACCAAAATTATCTTCATCATCAAAATGTTTTGCAATGTATCATATATATAGGAAAACAAATATCATGAAAGATGGAATTTGGGTCATATAAAAACCAGAGATCACAGCCAAAACACACACAAATGACACTTGGAAGGACAAAGAAATGAATCCACCAAAAAAGACTGAAAATCAAATGATGACAGAGTAGTTCTAATATCTGTGCTGAATGCTTGGACATTCTCCCTCAAAAGCTTTGCCCATATCACGTGTTGTACCTTTCAGAAAGGACACACTGATAACATTGTATCCACTCCATCCTGCTGGGATAAGTCCCAACTATAACTGTGTCTATCCAGTGACAAGATCTGCCCAGTATAGAACTCAAAGACACTATTGTTTTGGTCCCCTTTATAAAGGAATCTGCCTGGCTTCTCCCAGCAGACTTGAGAGCAAATCCAGAGCTTCTTCCAAGATGCTGCTGATCCTGCTCTCAGTGGCCTTGCTGGCCCTGAGCTCAGCTCAAGACTCGGTTTCTGGTAGGAATAAGGCGAAGGGTGCTGAGACTCTTCTTGGGGCTTGGGGGATCACACTGCAGTGAGGAAGCTTGCAAATAGGAGACATAGTGAAAGATGTGGCTGCAGGCTGCTTAAGACAAGAGGAAGGCCCTTCACCTCCTCCGTGATATGAAGGCTTCAAACTTAATGCAACTGGAAACCAGCACAGAATTTTTAAGCCGAGGAATGACAAATTAAGACTTATCTCTGTGCTATGAAAGATGCATTACAAAGAGGCAAGACTGGAACAGACAAGTTCCATCATGAAGATGCTATGATAATCAAAGTAGGCAGTGGATGAACGTGGCCTTCCGAGGGGATGCCAGATGGATGGAGGAGGTGAAGCCCATTCAGAGATATTTCTGAGACAGAGATGAGTAATAAACCTCTCTGTGTCTATATAGAGATATGGAAATTCTAGGGCACAGCAGTCTCATTCTACTCCACCCACGGTTAATATTTCAGAATGTTGTGCCCAATATGGACAAGATTATATCCACATGTTTACTCCTGGTCCTTTTACCTTGAGAAACCATGTTAATATAAGTAAAGTACTTCACGAATTAACAGGGGAGAAGGACACTGAAACATAACACTGGAATATTCCAGCACTTAACCTAAATTAGCTTTGAGGGATTAGGTTCGAGGGATACTAGGAAAGATGAAAAGCCCTCTTCTCTTTTGAGTTTGTGGTTGATCCTCAGCATAGAAACAACCCTGCCATACCTTCATATCTTCTTTTGCAATGGCATCACAGATGGTAGTTGAAAAGTTATAATATCTTAGACTATATACAGAGTGTGTCCCTTTTCCTGTAGAACTTTGTGAACCCTGAAGGATATAAGCTCATCTTCTGCTTCTTTTCCTAGAAAGCAGCAGTGAAGAGTCTCTGAGCATCCTATTAGGTAAGTTGCAATTAATTCTCCATCATCTTTCTTTATTTCATTAGCAACTTTTCAATTCTCTAGTGTCCTGATATCATCATTCTTTGTGAAGAGTTATAATCAGTGTTAGAAACACTAAAGATTAAGGCAGTCCTTTATAACCTTGGTTTTTGAGACCATGAGCAAGGCTCTACCATGAATAACATGGTGTCTAGCCTGGATGACACTGGCTATGCTGCCTGTTCCCTCAGGCCAGAAATGATTGTTGAGAGAGGACAACAAAGGGAAGGAGTCACAATTCTGACTCCTGCAGCCTACTGAGAGCCAACTCCTGAAGTGTTTCTTTCTTCCTCAGTATTCTCTTTAAATATGTGGTTTAGAAAAACTGCAGAGAAGATAGGTCCGGTTTATTTTTAGTCAGGTTTCCTTTTCAGCTGTGTCATAGTACCTAATTAAAATTTGCAAGTTATTTAGTGACCCCTGTGTGGGCCATCATGTTGTCTCTCTCTCTCTTTCTCTCTCTCTCTCTCTCTTTCCTAGTATTGATCCACCTGGTTTTAGAGCCAGAGGGTTCCATATACACTCTCCACAGGCCATACTTGGATTCACATTTGGCAGGTTATGTCAGCACCTAAAATATAATTGGAAGCATAACTGACATGATTAATCCCTTTGCTTTTCTTCTGTCCTTGGAGACATCTTCTGGCAATTCTAAGATATCCAGCACCTTCTTTTTTTGCCAAATTGAAGACACTCNCCACAGGCCATACTTGGATTCACATTTGGCAGGTTATGTCAGCACCTAAAATATAATTGGAAGCATAACTGACATGATTAATCCCTTTGCTTTTCTTCTGTCCTTGGAGACATCTTCTGGCAATTCTAAGATATCCAGCACCTTCTTTTTTTGCCAAATTGAAGACACTCTTTTTCTCAAGAGCAAAGAACTAAGACTCAGTATCACTAATATGTGGGTAAACAAGAGTACTGCAAAAAAAAAAAAAAAAGTGAGTAGGAACGAAGCTGGTAGTTGAGAGGTGGGTTCTGGAGGAAGGGACTGTCCAAAAAAGTTTATCAGAGGTAAAAAGGAGAGGGGAGTCTTCCATCACCTGATTCCTCTCTCTTTGTCCCATACCTTTCAGATGGAACCAACTCAGACTCAAGCTCAGACAAAGATTTTCCCCAGCCACCTCCTGATGGACCCAGAGGACCACCCCCTGGAGGACCTAGAGAACCACCACCTAGTCCCCCTCCTGANTATAGCAATTTCTCACTAGCTATCTATGTTGCATATGGTAATATATATGCTTCAATGCTATTCTTGCAATTCATCCTACCCTCTCCTTCCCTCACAGTGTCCAATCTGTTCACTATGTCTGCATCTCTTTCTTTATGTCTGCATCTCTAGTCCTGCCCTGCAAATAGGTTCATCAGCATCATTTTTCTAGATTTCATATATATGCATTAATACGCATCATTTGTTTTTCTCTTTCTGACTTACTTCATTCTGTATAACGGGCTCTAGGTTCATCCACCTTACTGGAACTGACTCAGATGTGTTCCCTTTCATGGCTGTGTAATATTCCATTGTATATATAGACCACAACTTCTTTATTCATTCATCTGTTGATGGACATCTAGGTTGTTTTCATTATCTGAGCTATTGTTAATAGTGTTGTGGTGAACATTGAGGTCATTATAAGTATAATGTCCCAGTCATTCTGGGACATGTGTTTTTTCAATTATGGTTTTCTCAAGCTTTATGCCCAGTAGTGAGATTGCTGGATCATATGGTAGTTTTGTTCCTATTTTTTTTTTTTTTTTTTAAGGAATCTCCATACTGTTCTCCATAGTGTCTGTGTCAATTTACATTCCCACCAATGGTGCAAGAGGGCTCCTTTAAATTTAAAAGCTTTTGCACAGCAAAGGAAAGTATACATAAGAGGAAAAGATAGCCAGCACAATGGGAGAAAATAATTGCAAATAAAATGACTGGCAAAGATTCACCTCCAAAATATACAAGCAGCCCAGGTAGTTCAAGATGAGAGAAACAAACAACCTAAACAAAAAATAGCCAGAAAACCTAAACAGACATTTCCCTAAAGAAGACATACAGATGGCCAATAAACATGTGAAAAAATGCTCAATATCGCTCATTATTAGAGAAATGCAAATCAAATCTCTAATGAGGTATCACCTCACACTCATTAGAAAGGCCATCATAAAAAAGAAAAATCTACAGATAAAAAATTGTGAAGAGGATGATGAAAAAAGGGAACTCTCCTCTTGAGAAATTAAGTCCAGGAAAAATGGAGTGGCGCTGATAGTCGACAAAAGAGACCAAATGCAGTACATAGGTGCAATATCAAAAACGACTGAATGGTCTCAGTTCCTTTTCAAGGCAAACCATTCCACATCACAGTAATGCAAATCTATGTCCCAACTACTAATGCCAAAGAAGATAAAGTGGACCAGTTCTATGAAGACCTACAAACCTTCTAGAACTAAAAAAAAAAAAAGAAAAAAAAGATACCCTTTTCATCATGGGGGACTGGAATGCAAAAGTAGGAAGTCAAGAGATACTGGAGTAACAGAGAAGTTTGGCCTTGGAGTACAGGGCCAGGGCTAACAGGATTTTTCAATAGAAAACACTAGTTATACCAAGCACCCTCTTGAACAACATAGCAGAAGACTCTACACATGAACATCACCAGATAATCAATACTGAAATCAAATTGATTATATTATTTACAGCCAAAGATGGAGAAGCTTTATACAGTCAGCAAAAACAAGACCTGGAGCTGACTGTGGCTCAGATCATGAGCTCCTTATTGCAAAATTCAGACCTATATTGAAGAAAGGAGGGAAAACCATTATGCCATTCAGTGAAAGTGAAAGTCGTTCAGTAGTGTCTGACTCTTTGCGACCCCATGGACTATACAGTCCATGGAATTCTCCAGGCCAGAATACTGGAGTGGGTAGCCTTTCCCTTCTCCAGGGTATCTTCCCAACCCACGTATCGAACCCACGTCTCCCACATTACAGGCAGATTCTTTACCAGCTGAGCCTCAAGGGAAACCCACGTCATTCAGGTATGACCTAAATCAAATCCCTTATTATTATAGTGGAAGTGATGAATAGATTCAAGGGGTTAGATCTGATAGACAGATAGATCTGAAGAACTGTGGACAGAGATTTGTAACACTACACAAGAAGCAGTGACCAAAACCATTCCGAAGAAAAGGAAATGCAAGAAGGCATAGTAGTTGTCTGAGGAGACTTTACAAATAGTTGGGGGAAAAGAAAAATGAAAGGCAAGAGACAAAGGGAAAGATATATCCAGCTGAATGCAAAGTTCCAGAAAATAGTAAGGTGAGATAAGAGAGCCTTCTTAAATGAACAATGCAAAGAAATGGAGGAAAACAATAGAATGGGAAAGACTAGAGCTCTCTTCAAGAAAATTGGAACATTTCATGCAGGATGGGCACAATAAAGAACAGAAATGGTACGGACCTAAAAGAAGCAGAAAATATTAAGAAGTGGCAAGAAAACACAGAAGAACTGTACAAAATAAGTCTTAATGACCCAGATAAACATGATGGTGTGGTCACTCACCTACAGCTGGACATCCTACAGTGTGGAGTCAAGTGGACCTTAGGAAGCATTACTACAAACAAAGGTAGTGGAGATGATGGAATTCCAGTTGAGCTATTTCAAATCTTAAAAGATGATGCTGTTAAAGTGCTGCATTTAATATGCCAGCAAATTTGGAAAACTCAGCAGTGGCCACAGGCCTGGAAAAGGTCAGCTTTCTTTCAAATTCCAAAGAAGGACAATGCCAAAGAATGTTCAAACTATTGCACAATTGTATTCATTTCATATGCTAGCAAGAATATGCTCAAAATTCTCAAGCTAGGCTTCAGCAGTATTTGAATCAAAAATGTCCAGATGGAAATGTGGGTTTAGAAAAGGCAGGAACAAGAGATCAAATTGTCACCACTCACAGGATCTTGAAGAAAGCAAGGGAATTCCAGAAAAAAAATCTGCTTGCTTCATTGACTATGCTAAAGCCTTTGATTGTGTGGATCACAACAAACTGTGTGAAATTCTTAAAGAGATGAGACTATCAGATCACCTTACTGGTCTCCTGAGAAGCCTGGATCAAGTTGGATCAAGAAACAACAGTTAGAACCAGACATGGAACAACAGACTTGGTTCACAATTGAGAAAAGAATATGTCAAGGCTGTATACTGTCACCCTGCTTATTTAACTTCTATGCAGAGTACATCATGGGAAATGCCAAGCTGGATGAAGCACAAACTGGAATCAAGACTGTCAGGAGACATAGCAACAATTTCAGATATGCAGATGATACCACTGTAATGGCAGAAAGTGAAGAGAAACTAAAGAGCCTCTTGATGAGAGTGAAAATGCTGGCTTGAAACTCACTATCAAATAAACTAAGATCATGGCACCTGGTCACATCACTTCATGACAAATAGAAAGGGAATAGGTGGAAACAGTGACAGATTTTATTTTCTTGGGCTCCAAAATCAATGTGGACAATGACTGCAGCCATGAAATTAAGACACTTGCCCATTGAAAGGAAAACTATGACAAACCTAGACAGTGTATTAAAAAACAGAGACATCATTTTGCCAACAAAAGTCCATACAGTTAAGACTATGATTTTTCCAGTATTCATTACAGATGTGAGAGTTGAACCATAAAGAAGGCTGAGCACCTAAGAACTGATGCTTTCAAACTGTGGTGCTGGAGAAGATTCTTGAGAGTCCCTTGTACTGCAAGGAAATCAAACCAGTCAATCCTAAAGGAAATCAACCCTGAGTATTCATTGAAAGGACTGATGCTGAAGCTGAAGCCCAAATACTTGGCTACCCGATACAAAGAATTGACTCACTGGAAAAGACCTGATACTGGGAAAGATTGAAGGCAAAAGGAGAAGGGGGCAAGAGAGGATGAGATGGTTAAGTAGCATCACCAACTCAATGGATAGGAATTTTAGTGAACTCCCAGAGACAGTGAAGGACCCAGGGGAGCCTGGTGTGCTGCAGTCCATTGGGTCGCAAAGAGATTGGACACAACTGAGCATCCAACAACAGGAAAGACTAGAAGAGAAAGAGCCTTGTGGGGAAAGCAGCCTACTACTGGTTTTAGAGACACTGATTCTTTCCTCCCTCAAGCAGGACAAATTTCTGCTCCAGACCCACTGATTCCCACCGCATGTGTCCCAGCCAGTGGCTAGAGCACATTGAATCTTACTCTCCTGTAAAGTGAGAATACACCCGAGGACTTTTTAACCTGACCCAAGTAGAATAAAGCCTCTTTGAGCACCTGATAGTAAAGGGGACCATAAGGAAACCCCAAGAGCCCTCTCATCATCAACGTTAATTTCATCTACCGCTAATTACATACAGTCAGGTAGCCTGACTATATGAGGTAGGTTCAAAACACAGCCTTAATCTTAGCCAAGCCACTCAAATTCCCCAAGGCCTCAGAGCTCAGCCACCCATCCCCACCACACTTTACAAGGCCTCTGTCTCTGTCTCACACATACACACACAAATACACTCTCATACACAGTGAATGGATTTTAGCCCTCTTCTTCAAAAGACTCCCAATGTCCACTCACCCTGAAGCAGAGCAGGGTAAGTCATAGCCAGAGCGAAGCAGGTGGAGAAGAGAAGGGCTTGCCAGAGCATGATGCTGGTGGTGCTGGGCAGAGGGCCCAGGAGGCTGACAGAAGTGAGGAGGCCAAAAGTGCTGGACTGCAACTCCACAGGGCATTTATACAGCCTCAGGCTCAGATCTCTGAAGTCAGCATTCCCAGGGGGTTGGGGAAGGAAAAAAAAGAAAAAAGAAAAAAAACCACTTCACTCACAAAGGATGAGACTGCCCTGGAGCAAAGGAGGGAAAAGGTAAGTGGAGGGGTGAGGGGCAGAAGGAGGAAGCAAGGAGGTTGGAGGAAACCATCAATGAGATCCTTGTTGACATTAGAGTTCTTTGCTCCATTTACCACCAGGGGCAGGGCTGCTTCTTCCAACAGATGGCAGACACTCCCCTCCTGACCCAGGACTGCAGATGTATCCTATAGCATTCCTCAGCCGGTGCCTTGTGCCCAGTCATGTCCAATTCTTTGTGACCCCCATGGACTGTAACCTGCCAGGCTCTTCTGTCCATTGGGATTCTCCAGGCAAGAAAACTGGAGTGGGTTGCCATTTCCTTCGCCAAGGGATCTTCCCCACCCTGGGATCAAACCCACATCTCCTGTGACTCCTGCATTGCAGGCAGATTCCTTACACGATGAGCCATCAGAGAAAGCTGTAGCTGGGAGCCTAATACTGCTTTACTGAGCCACCGTTTGTCAGGCTGTGAGACTAAGAACCATGGTGAGAGCCTGCTCGCTACTTTGGTGTTAATTGTCCAAGCCAAGGCTTCAGCAATACCTGAACCATAAACTTCCTGATGTTCAAGTTGCTTTTAGAAAAGGCAGAGGAACCAGAGATCAAATTGCCAACATCCACTGGATCATCAAAAAATCAAGACAATTCCAGAAAAACAACTATTTCTGCTTTATTGACTATGCCAAAGCCTTTGACTGTGCAGATCACAATAAGCTGCAGAAAATTCTGAAAGAGACGGGAATACCAGACCACCTGACCTGCCTCTTGAGAAACCTATATGCAGATCAGGAAGCAACAGTTAGAACTGGACATGGAACAACAGACTGATTCCAAATAGGAAAAGGAGTATGTCAAGGCTGTATATTGTCACCCTGCTTATTTAACTTACATGCAGAATACATCATGAGAAATGCGGGGCTGGAAGAAGCACAAGCTAGAACCAAGATTGCTGGGGAAAATATCAATAATGTCAGATATGCAGATGACAGCATCCTTATGGCAGAAAGTGAAGAGGAATTAAAAAGTCTCTTGATGAAAGTGAAAGAGGAGAGTGAAAAATTTGGCTTAAAGCTCAGCATTCAGAAAACAAAGATCATGGCATCTGGTCCCATCACTTCATGGCAAATAGATGGGGAAACAGTGAAAACAGTGGCTGACTTTATTTTTTGAGGCTCCAAAATCACTGCAGATGGTGATTGCAGGCATGAAATTAAAAGACACTTACTTCTTGGAAGGAAAGTTATGACCAACCTAGATAGTATATTCAAAAGCAGAGATATTACTTTGCCAACAAAGGTCCGTCTAGTCAAGGCTATGGTTTTCCAGTGGTCATATATGGATGTGAGAGTTGAACTGTGAAGAAAGCTGAGTGCCGAAGAATTGATGCTTTTGAACTGTGGTGTTGGAGATGACTATTGAGAGTCCCTTGGACTGCAAGGAAATCCAACCAGTCCCTTCTGAAGATCAGTCCTGGGTGTCCATTGGGAGGACTGATGCTGAGACCGAAACTCCAATACTTTGGCCACCTCATGCGAACAGTCGACTCATTGGAAAAGACCCTGATGCTGGGAAGGATTGGGGGCAGGAGGAAAAGAGAATGACAGAGGATGAGATGGCTGGATGGCAACACCGACTCGTTGCACATGAGTTTGGGTGAACTCTAGGAGTTGGTGATGGACAGGGAGGCCTGGCGTGCTGCGATTCATGGGCTCGCAAAGAGTTGGACAAGACTGAGTGACTGAACTGAACTGAACTGAACTGAGAGCCCTGTGTGAACAGGCTTCTAACTCCAGCAGATTCCTGCAAGAGAACCGTGATCAGAATGATAACTAGTGCAACTGTTATAATCACAGAAATACCTAAAATGGTAAGATTTCACATGTGCCACTGTCTCACTGGATATTCACCATGATTCTATGCGAGAGTCACTCTTTTTTTTTTTTTTTTTTTTTTCTGGTGAGGTACCTAGAGGCTGAGAGACTACATGAATCCAGATTTCACCTGAAGATACTCACATCCTTCCTCCATTCCTTGAACATGTGGGAGCTCTTAGCTGTGAGGACTGGCTCCTGCTAATGACCTTCCCAGTCCTCTAGGGGGCAGTATGAAGCTGGGAAGCATCCTTGGCTGAGCACTGAACCCTCTTCAATTCAGCTGCTCAGTCGTGTCTGACTCTTTGCGACCCCATGGACTGCAGCACGCCAGGCCTCCCTGTCCATCACCAATTCCCGGAATTTGCTCAAACTCATGTCCATTGAGTCAGTGATGCCATCCAACCATCTCATCCTCTGATGTCCCCTTATCCTGCCTTCAATCTTTCCCAGCATAAGGGTCTTTTCAAATGAATCAGTTCTTCGCATCAGGTAGCCAAAGTATTGGAGTTTCAGCTTCAACGTCAGTCCTTCCAATGAATACTCAGGACTGATTTCCTTTAGGATGGACTGGTTGGATCTCCTTGCAGTTCTAGGGACTCTCAAGAGTCTTCTCCAACACCACAGTTCAAAAGCATCAATTCCTCAGCACTCAGCTTTCTTTATCATCCAACTCTCACATCCATACGTGACTACTGGAAAAACCATAGCCTTGACTATAAGAACCTTTGTTGGCAAAGTAATGTCTCAGCATTTTAATATGCTGTCTAGGTTGGTCATAACTTTCCTTCCAAGGAGTAAGCATCTTCTAATTTCATGGCTGCAGTCACCATCTGCAGTGATTTTAGAGTCCAAAAAAAAATAAAGCCAGCCACTGTTTCCACTGTTTCCCCATCTATTTGCTATATTTGCTAACCCTCCTGTTAGATACCAAACAGGCTGAGAAAACAGAAGTTTGTGAGGCAGGCTCACCTAAGTCAGCCTCCGCCCACTGAAGTCAGTACTGTTACCTGGAGAGGAGGTCTGCACAGTTCCAGTCACAGGGTCAAATCCTGTGAGACCTTGTATCATTTTCTTTACTTAAAAGGCATGTGTTTCTTTATCCTAATGCCAAACCTAAGGTAATCTTATTATTCTCCTTTTCCAGATGAAGAAACCATGGCACAGAGAGGTTAAGGAACTTTTGAAAGTAAATGTTATAAAATCAGAAAGCAAACCTTTGGGCAGCCTGATGCTGGGGCCTCTGCTCTCAACCAACTCTTTCATTTGTGCCTCCAGCCCTGTTGCCTCCCTGAGCTCTTCCATTTGTGCCCTCAGCCCGATTGTCTGACTGGGCTCACTGGCAGTTTTGTCCTGGGAAATGTGGTACTGCACAGGCTTTACCTTCAAGGCAGAAGGAAAACAACACATTCTGCTTTTCTGGAAACTACATTTCCTTGGCAAGGTCTGTACAATGAAGTGTAACCAAACCCAATAGTCAGGAGCCTAAGAAGCAAGAAGCTCATGAAAAACTTGCAGGCTAATGACACTAGAAAACAATAGACTCAGACTGGACAATCATACAGCAAGTCACTGGCTGGTGGAAACGGGAGGATTTCATCTGGGTCAGCACAATGTGACAGTGTTTCCTACCCTAGAAAAGTGGAAGAATCGGCTTCCAAATGTGCAAAGTAGAATCTCTGGTCTCTTTAAGGAGTGCAGGACTTAGACCAGAGTCATCAGAAATGACCAACTTCTTCTAGAAGCTTCCTCTAGAAGCTTTTTTTCAAAACTCAACTACCAAAAACTACAGATACTGCTTTAGATGTTCTTCCAAAGCTCAGATGGTAAAGCATCTGTCTGCAATGCTGGAGACCCAGGTTCAATCCCTGGGTCGGGAAGTTCTCCTGGAGAAGGAAATGGCAACCCACTCCAGTATTCTTGCCTCCAAAATCTCATGGATGGAAGAGCCTGGTAGGCTGTAACCCACTGGGTCACAAAGAGTTGCACACAACTCAACGACTTCACTTTCCTTTCTTCTTTTTCCAAAGATCATGGTACAATTTTTATGTGCCTCAGTTTCCACCGGAGTTAGTGCAAATACAGCTTCCAGGTGACCCTTGTATTGAAATATGGGAGCAAGTTGGTCTCCTTTCATGAAAATGTTTTATTCTTTCTCATCACTTGAGTATAGTTAGGTCATTAACACAGTGGGTCCCAGAGATGTCTCTGCTAAGGTGAGATGTAATAACATTGTCAGGTTACAATTATAGGGTCTTTTTATTGATATGGCATTGTAGGTCTGTTTTATAGTATTAAAATAACTTGGCTTTCTTAACTTTTTACATTGCTATCAACTATTATAGAATCATATCATCTCAAAGCTTGAAGGTATATTAAACTGTACACAGCTCAATCAAATAGCCAATTCATTTTTTAAAAGAATAACTTTTTCTTTAAATAACATCTGTAGTAATGGAGAACTCAATGCATTGAGGAGAATAGTTCACTTTGGACAATTATTCCTCGCCGTGGAAAAAAATGTGTCTTCTTGTAATTTCAACCTATTTGCCCGTTTTATTCTTGGGGTGCATATACATATATAATTAGGTCCTTTTTTCCCTCTCTTCAGATATCAAAAGTGGCTATTATTTTACTTTCAAATTTCTTCACCATCCTAAAATATAATGGAAATTTCTTACTATCTTATTCTCTCAAATTTCTCCAAAACCTAGCAAAGTGTCTGGCACATCAGAGGTGATAAAAATAGTTATTAATAATTTAATGATAGATGACTCTTGGTCTTTAGTCTCTGGTTGCATTAATCTATGGTCTTCTGAAAAGGAAACACTATAATTGAACCAAGTTAGCACAAATTTGATTTAATTAAAGAGAGGGAAAATTTTCACTATCCTTCTTTCTAGAAAATTTGCACATTAAATGCCAAATTAAATGCTAAAATGTAAGCCTGGCAGGAAGTGTGGAAAGTTTCCTGAAAGCACAAAAGAAATGCAAAAGCTTTTGCATCTACTTTCTCCAGAATGAGATCAGTTTCTGGCAAGTGGGCTGAGCTGAGAATTGACATCCTTCAGACATGTCTCTATGCGTGCGTGTTTCTAAGTTGTTTCAGGCACGTCTGACTCTGTGCGACCCTATGGACTATAGCCCATCAGGCTCCTCTGTCCGTGGGATTCTCCAGGGAAGAGCGGATTGCCACGCCCTCCACTAGCACCGTCTCACCCTTGACAGATAGAAGCCCTGAAGCACCTAGGAGCTGTGGAGCCAGCAGTTTGGCCCAGGGCAAAGTGCTCATTTCATTCTCCATTCCAAACTACAACAGTCATTCTCCCCTTAAGGGGCAATTTCCAGAGAGCAAGACAAGTTTCTCCCTTGAGGATCCAGGTGCCCAGAATGACCACCTGACTTCACAGATAACATACCGATAAAGGTTAGCCTAGTCTTTTTAGAGCCAGTCAAGCATTTTTCCAGCATATGATCAGCGACCTAGCAATTACACTAAGTATCTTGAACAATTCAAAAGAAACCTCAAAATCGATTGTTTCTCAGAGATTATAACCATGGAGTAAGTTTATTTATTTTTATATTTACATTACAAAAGTAGTTTATAACGAGATACTGAGACTCCTAATCCAGCGCTAGAGATACAAATAAAAGTTATTTACTTAAAAAACATTTACAGAGTCATGGAAATACCGTGACTAAAGCAGAACAGGCACTAGACAAAAGGTCAAAACCACAGACTCTGGCGTCCAGCAGCCTGGACTCTATCCAATATATCCTGGCTCTGCCAGTAAAAATTAAGCAACCACGGACAAGTTACTTAACTCATAGGAGTGCAGTTTTTTCTTTATATGATGAAGATAAAAATAGTTTTACTTCATTGGATTGCTGTAAGTGTTAAATTAATGTGTTCATGTAAAATGCCTAGAATAAGGAAAACCATAATGAAAATGAGCTATTATTAGGCGCTAAAAATTAGCTATTATTAGGTGCTAAAAAAAAAAGGTGCAGGTCTCCAAAGAGTTGATAATATTGTTTTAAGGTGGAAATACAAAGGAGCATCATCTTGAAAAGTTCCATGGGGAAGGTGGAACAAGTTAAAGAGTTAAGATGCACGTGAGTTTTTATTTATTATATATATATATATATATATTTTTTTTTTTTTTTTTTTTTTTTTTTTGCTATCCTGGGTCTGGGTCTCCTTTGCTGCCTGTGGCCTTTCTCTAGTTGCAGATGTAAACAGGTGCCACTCTCTACTTGTGGTACATGGGTTTCTCACTGTGGTGGACTCTCTTGTTGTGGAGCTCAAAGGCACACAGGCTCAGGAATTGTGGCACATGGGCCTGGTTTCTCCATGGCATGTGGCATCTTCTCAGACCAGGGATCAATCCTATATCCTTTTCATTGGCAGCTGGATTCTTAACCACTGGGCCACCAGGGAAATCCCACTTGAATTTAATATATTTCTGGGCTAATAGAAAGAAAGAAGGTAAACAGAAGGGACTCTAGGCAAAAGAAGTAATGTTGGATTGGAAAAGACAAAAAAGTGCATGAGTAGTAAGGTTCAAGGTGTCATGTCATGAGAACAGTAATCAATTAGGGAACATATTGAGGAAATATATACTAATTGCTAGATTCTAAACCACTGAAAGTGTGTGCTATCTTCATCAACTTTGCATTGCCCACTGCTACAGAGTCTATGATAGTCACATAATGATTGCCAAATAAATTATTAGTTATCTGTATTAAACTATAATATGGGATAGGTGGGAAGGCATCATTACTCAAGCAACAAGATAGTAGCTAAAAACTTGAGTTCTGGACTGTGAATCCAGGTCTTTGTGAGAAGTCAGTCTTATGCAAGTTACTTGAACCTTCAAAATGCGGGGGACAATAGTAATCATTTCACAGGGTCATTGTGAATGTTAAATGTAATTTAATCCATTTATTCCATGGATTAAATGTAATTACTGTATAGTAAATGATCAATGATTGGCAGCTATCATTATTATGACTTGAAATGGGCCTTGAAGAAAGAATTAAAAGTGCAAGAGTAGCTATTCTCATTCAAAAGGAGTTCCTGACTGGAGAACATAGTGAGAGTGTGAGAGGAAAGAGGGTAGAAGGAGAGAAGTTTATTTTAAAAAAAAAAAAAGTCTGAAATAGCATTTGGGACCAGATCAAGAAATGGGTTGAGTCATTATTCTGCCAGCAGAATGGAGTCCTTAAGGACTCCATGCTTTAGACAGGCTAACCAAACCTGCACAGAGGAAAATCAAGGACTATTCTGATAGAGTCATGCTTTAGAAAGGCTAACCAAACCTGCACAGAAAGAAAACAGGTCAACTATGACACAGCACAAACAAGAACTGCTGTGGGTTAAGCAGTGTGGTGGCCCTAGGCATGAGGGGAAATACACAGATACCAAAGACATTACACAGAAAACTAGCCAATCTGATCACATGGACCACAGCCTTGTCTAACTCAATGAAACTAAGCCATGCCATGCGGGGCCACCCAAGACAGACGGGTCATGGTGAAGAGATCTGACAGAATGTGGTGCACTGGAGAAGGGAATGGCAAACCACTTCAGTATTCTTGCCTTGAGAACCCCATGAACAGTATGAAAAGGCAAAATGATAGGATACTGAAAGTTTTCTCAAACTCATATCCATTGAGTTGGTGATGCCATCCAACCATCTTATCTTTTCTCATCCTCTTCTCCTCCCACCTTCAGTCTTTCCCAGCATCAGGGTCTTTTCAATGAGTCCGTTCTTCACATCAGGTGGCCAGAGTATTGGAGTTTCAGCTTCAACATCAGTCTTGTGAGAGTTTGGCGAAGGTAAATGAAAACTTCAGTTTCCCCTATCACATTTTAAGTTACATAAGGAAAAAGAAAGAAAAGGTTTGAGTGTGTTTTGTTGACCTCTCCAAGAGATGTAATACAAATTCACCATGGAATTTTATTCACCATTATTTTCCTTACAAATGAGCCTCCTCTTAACCACCACAAAACTCATTTAGATAAAGTTGAATAGAGCTTAAAGGATCAATAAAGAATGAAAGAGCCCATATTTCATTATAAGATTTTATATATGATGGATGTTCACTGAACTTACTGTGGTAATCATTTCATAATGCATGTTAAGTCAAATCACCTTAAACTTATACAGTGCTATATATCAATTATATCTCAGTAAAACTATAGAAAAAAATATCTATTTTATCCAAATAAAATGAATATAGTACCTGATAAAAATTTCAAACAAGGTTAAAAGTATAAAATTGAAATGGGAAATACCTCTTCTTCCTAACCCTGAAGCCATGATTAACAGTTTCTTCTAGTTCTTAAAAAAAAAAAAAAAAAATTATTCTTACTGCTCAGTACTTATGGAGGATTATAGTCCCATTCACTTTGTGAGATATTCCAAATTTTATTCTTAGATTCATACATTTAACAAGTATTTGATTCTTACTTTATCCAGGCACTGCTTCACTGCTTAGTTTTTTTTTTTTTAATAAAGTGGAAGATTCTTTAAATTCTATAATACCTTACAGTTTTCATAAGTTTAACACACATAATTTCGTATAATCCCATAGTAACCCTTTTTCCCACTCTAGCCCTTTATTTACCCTCCTCCCTTCCCTCTCCCCACTGGTAACCACTAGTTTGTTCTCTATATCTGGGAGTCTGCTTCTTTTTTGTTATATTCACTAGTTTGTTGTATTTTTTAGATACCATGAATAAGTGATATCATACAGTATATGTCTCTTATAACTTATTTCACTTAGCATAATGCCCTCCAAGTCCATCCATGTTGCTGTAAATGGCAGAATTTCATGTTTTTTTATGGCTGAGTAGTATTCCATGATGTGTGTGTGTTTGTGTGTGTTTACCACATCTTCTTTACCCATTTCTCTGTTGCTTACATATTTTGGCAATTGTAAATAATGCTACTATCAACATTGGAGTGCATGCATCTTTTTGAATTAGTGCTTTTGTTTCTTTCAGATATACATCCAGAAGTGGAATTGCTATATCATATGGTAATTCTATTTTTCAGTTTTTTGAGAAATGTTTATGCTGGTTTCCATAGTGGCTGCACCAAATTACATTCTCACCAACAGTGTAGGAGTATTCCCTTTTCTCCTTAGCATCAGTTTTAACCATCTGAGCAAACTTCCTGATTAATAACCCAGCATACTCCCTATGCCTCCTGGAGTTCATTCATTTAACATATACTGATGAATCACCTTTTTTTTTTTTTTCAGAATTTTTCTTGCAAGGGCTTGAAGCTATGTATACAAATGAAGTAAAAGATATAATATGACAAGAGCCTTAAGGAGGCATAGGGTATTCTGGTGATCCAGAGGAGATAGAGATTACACTCACTAATGATGGTTAAATCAACAGTTGTTCAAAAACTCAGTGAGTCAGGAAGTATGCTAGACTCTAGTGACATAAAGACTCTCTCTCACTCTAAATATCTTTATCTTGGCTAGTTGTTCAGGAAGCTTTCATAAAGGAGGTTACATTTTAATTGGATCTTAGAAAGTGGAAAGATTTCATCAGGGGAAATGATGAGTAAAACAGGGAGGATTATCAGGAAGAGAAAATAATCCAAATAAATACACATAGAGGCAAAGATAAGAGAGCAGAGGAATATTCAGGGAATAGCAATTAGGCTCATTTCTCTTACAGAGTTGTTGCAGAAAACAGAAGGAATTTGAGACCATAGAATGGAATGCCTACCCTAGACCAAAGAGATCTGACTCATTGGTAGATAATAGCATGTTACTGAAAGGCATCCCTGGTGGCTCAGAGGTAAAGAATCCACCTTCAATGCAGGAAATGTAAGAGATGCAGGTTCAATCTCTGGGGTCTGGAAGATTCCCTGGAGAAGGAAATGGCAACCCACTCCAGTATTCTTGCCTGGGAAATACCATGGACAGAAGAATCTGGCAGTCTACAATCCATGGGGTTGCAGAGTCAGAGGCAACCAATCAAGCATGCATGCATGAAGGCTTGTTAGTAGATTCTGATCCAACTCATATTGTATGAAGACAAAGAATTTTAAAGAAGAGAAAAGGGTGTTACAGTAGCACAGTCAAGATATTAAGTAGCAAGAATAGCATACAATCAGCAAATTAAATTTATGTGGATGGCGTGGGAAGAGAGGGTCCAGGGAGTGGGAAAACAACACCAAGTTTTAAAAAGTAAATTATTTCAGTGACATACACAGGCGGTCAAACCAGGAACCAGTTTCTGAATGGTGTTAGGAAGAGAAGAGCTTGGATGAGGAGAGAATTTTCAGCAGGGGGCGAGAACAGTTTGGCTAGTGGAAGTTACGTTGCTTTAAGAGAATCTTCATGGGAATATTCCATAAGCAGCAGAAACCATGAGGCTGAAGTCCATGAGATTTTGCTTTATGTGTAGATATGTGTGATTCATTTGCTCGGAAGTGATGACTGTGACCAAAGAGTAGATACAATTCCAAGACAGATGGGGAGAGACAGGAAGTCTAGGAAGAAGATTGGTCTAGGAAGTTCTTTCATTTAGGACAACCGAGGAAAAGCTGGCAAAGGAGACAGAGAAGTAGAAAACCATAATGTTTAATGTTACATAGACAAAGAAAATGAGGAAGGAGAATATTTCAAGGAAATAGTAAACAGCATCAGATGCAGCCAAGACAGGTCAAGAATAAAGAAAATTAGGGAAGTAAGCAGAGGAGAAAAACCAATCAAGAGACAATGAGCAGGGAGCAGTTCTAAGATGGTGGAGGAATAGGACAGGGAGACCACTTTCTCCCCCACAAATTCATCAAAAGAACATTTGAACACTGAGCAAATTCCACAAAACAACTTCTGAATGCTGGCAGAGGACATCAGGCACCTAGAAAGGCAGCCCATTGTCTTTGAAAGGAGGTAGGACAAAAGATAAAAAGAGAGACAAAAGAGGTAGGGACGGAGACCCATCCCTGGAAGGGAGTCTTAGAAGTTTCCAAACTCCAGGAAACACTCTCACCAGCAGGTCTGTGGGGAATCTTGGAATCTCAGAGGCATAACTGGGAGGAAAAGTNCATTGTCTTTGAAAGGAGGTAGGACAAAAGATAAAAAGAGAGACAAAAGAGGTAGGGACGGAGACCCATCCCTGGAAGGGAGTCTTAGAAGTTTCCAAACTCCAGGAAACACTCTCACCAGCAGGTCTGTGGGGAATCTTGGAATCTCAGAGCCATAACTGGGAGGAAAAGTTAAATAAATAAATAATTAAAACCCACAGATTACATGCCTAATGGCAACTCCCAGCGCTCACAGCCACCACCAGCAAATGAGGGCTGAACAGGGAGGTGCAGGCTGCATTGCTTAAGGCACACCTGGCCAGAGTGCCCTGAGGGCAATCTGAGGAACTAACTTAAGACAGCAATCCAAACTCTGGGATAGCCAGAGAGAAAGAGAGACAGGAAAAAAAAANTTTAAAAAAAAGAAAGCTGTGGTACATATACACAATGGAATATTACTCAGCCATTAAAAAGAATACATTTGAATCAGTTCTAATGAGTTGGATGAAATCGGAGCCTATTATACAGAGTGTAGTAAGCCAGAAAGAAAAGCATCAATACACTATAATAACACATATATACAGAATTTAGAAAGATAGCAACGATAACCCTATATGTGAGACAGCAAAAGAGACACAGAGGTATAGAACAGTCTTTGGGGCTCTGTGGGAGAGGGTGAGGGTGGGATGATTTGGGAGAATGGCATTGAACATGTATATTATCATATACATGAATCATGAAATGGATTGCCAGTCCAGGTTTGATGCCTGGAACAGGGTGCTCAGGGCTGGTGCACTGGAATGACCAAGAGTCATGGGATGAGGAGGGAGGTGAGATAGGGGTTCAGGATGGGGAACACATGTACACCCATGTCTGATTCATGGCAATGTATGGCAAAACCACTACAATATTATAAAGTAATTAGCCTCCAATTAAAATGAGTAAATTTACAATTAAAAAGAGACAATGAGCAGTTATTTGTGGGGGAGCAATTATTTTGGGGTTTAGGTAAAAAGTATTGAAATCAAGACAAGCCCCAAAAAAAGGTGTTAATGTTAATCCCCATGTCACCAAACTGAGACTTAATTACAGTTTTAGTTCTTCTAGAAATGGAATCTTAAAGCAGTCAATCAGGAATCTTAAAGAGCAATCAGCAGTGCTCTTGATGAGCACTATTGAAGTAATGTGCCTCTTAAACTCTTTGCCAACCCCTGAAGGAAAGCAACTTTGCCGTAACCAACCTGATTTGTTTGTTGCCTCATATATCTTTCTTGTTCCTGCTTGCTTCTGTGTTTGAGTTTTTCATTTAGTACATCTCCTGGGAATTCCTTTCTATCTGCTAGATTAGATGCGGCCTGATTCACAAACTGTTGAATGAAGTCAATACGATCTTTGAATTCACTCAGTTGAATTTTGTTTTTTAACAAATGACAAGAGCATAGACAGAGATAAGGGAGAGAAAAGAATAAGAGAATCAAGGTATTAGATGGTGAAAGTGTTGGGATAAATGACCACACAGAGTTGCAAAAAATATGTGTAATTACCTATTCACACTTCTATTTTCTCTCATTGAAGTAAGCAGCTTTCAGGAAAGGAGCTGTTCATGTCTGCACCCCAATTAGAGACTGCTTCTTATCACTGATATCCATTCTTCTGTTTTCCCACAGAATCACGGAAGCTCTGATGCTTCACTGGGCATTCATGACAGCCCAACCGAAGACTGCACTTCCCAGAGGATATATGTGAAAGCTTCTAGGTTTTGTTTTTAAAGGGAAGAGTCATATCCTCATTTCCACTTCCCCCTCTTCTGCTACATGAGAGATAGGTATAGTGATAACTCATCTTGAACCATCTGGATGAGGGCAACACCACAGGGATGGCAGAGAAGATACAAAGGAAAGATTCTGCATTCTCCTCAAAGTTGTAGAACATGGCCATCATACCAGCTTGGAGAATTAAGCCCCTGTCCTGTTCAAGGCCCTGATGGTGTAGTGTGAGGAGGGATACACTGTCACTGTACCCCAAGTACCCCAGACTAATCCACATCCCAACACTCTGCATAGCTTCTATTTGTTGCTCATGAAGATGCAAGGGAAGGAGGGAAAAGATGTCTAAGAAAGCATTTTAGATGTTGGCAGGACTTTAGCAGAAAAAGGAAATGCTTCTTTGAGTTATGAACACATAGTTTTCTTCCTTGTGTCTCCATTTCTTTGTACCAAATCAGGTTATGAAAAAATTCTCCAATTTGATCTTGCTTCAGTTTGCTATTAATTTAGTGAAAAGTTTTCTTATTACAAGTCTAGTCTTAAAAGAGGCAAGGATTTGTTTTGATTTCAAGCCTTCTGTTCTGAGATGCATGAGGCTTACAAATGTTTCAAAGGGCTTTCAAATCCAAATTCACTCTAATACCAATTCTGAGAGATTGGCAGAGTGCATATTAATATTTTTCTACTCCATAAATAGTTAAATATTGAGTGCTAACCAAAGAGTTAGAAATCCAAGATGGTTAATGACCTGCTCAAGGTCACAGCTCTTTAGCACAATGCCAAGTGGTAGAACCAAAATTTCTAAAAAATCTTTTTTTTAACAACTGCTTATCAATTTATTAAATAAAAGTCTTCTTCGAAAACTCTTTTCACCTCTAATCATAACAGACTTAGTGGACAATAACCTCTGATGGCATAAACAATCTCACCCAGAATCAGGTTTCTCTTGAAACACTTGGAAGCATCCAATTCCTCATTCTTTCTGTTTGAAACCCAAAACATCTCGTGATTTGCATTTTGTTCCACCATCACTTCTGGAGAAGTACATACAAGCACATTTTCCTAATCTATTTCATACCTCAAATGGGAAATCATGAGAGGCAAGGAAAATTCTAATTCATTTCCAAGAAATTAAGATAAATACTTTCTCAACTTATCCCACTCTTTGTTTCTATGAAAAGCAGCTCTTCCCATAAGAACAAACATCTTTTTCATCTTCATTCTCCATCTTTAGCTGGAAGCCCTACCATGAGCATGTGAGCTTGCAAGTTCTCTTGCTTAAAGCACAAAAACATATTTGATGGTTTAACTGATAATTTTTCTAAGAACTACAGGAAAAATCCATGGAATTTTAATCCTGGGAACATTTCTAGAAGGAGAGCCAGATAGATATTTTGCCTTCCAGGCCTTTGTGGTGTATGATAATGGTACCTCATTTGGATGGCCTCTTGCATGGAGTTACTCAATATCAATGATAAGGAAACATTGCTGTCTTCTTTCCATCCTCCGTGGCCAGCAAGAAATCCCAGTATGCCCAGCAAGATCAATTCCTTTTCTTTATATCCTCAACCACATTCTTCATATGGTGGGAGATCAATAAAATAAATACTCATTGAATCTATGAGCAAATAAATGAAGAAACTGACCTTTTCAAATCAACTTTGTTTACAGTCTCTGTCTTCAATTCAGGGGGCCATCCTATGACAGCCATTCTGTGTGATCCAGCAATGGGTACTCCCAAACAAGAAAAGTACGTGTAACACAAGCCCAGAGATCCAGGAAGCCAGGAAAAAAGAACCCAGGAAATACTACATGTATCCTGCTTTTCCATGCAAAAAAAAAAAAAAACAGGTGGGTGATATGGATGGGGTGAGCAGCCTGAGATCAAGCAGAATGCTAAATTCACAACTCAAGCTGCGTTTTAGATGAAACCTGAAGGAATTGTGCCCTACTTGTACTTCTGTTGTTAACTAATTAGGGAAATTTATGGAAAATGGAGCAGCATGGTGCCCGTTGGTCTCTGGCTAATTACTAAACATACTAGAGATCTGTTTATAGAGGTTATTGTGTCCTGACCCTAGAAAACCAAAAACAAGGCTGGAGTATTTTACCCTTTAATCAGCACAGATATTAATCCTAGCAGGCAGAATGTATGTTCATTTAGGCTTCCTAAATGCACCATGCATAGAAATCAAAAAGGAAAACTACCCAAATTTCTGACCTGTGAATCAGTATTACATGGCAATACCAATAGTTCCTGCACTTATGTAGAATTTGACAAGTTACAAAACAGTTCCTAAACATTATCTTATTTGAGTCTAACAAGATCCTTGTGTAGTTATTATTTCAATTTTACTGAGTATCTTCAGGACTTGATTCTGGTTCTTTAGAGGTAGGGAAAATGGGTCAATCCATACTTCCTTTTAAAGAACAGATATTGGTTCATTTGCCTCAGGTGATGCCAACTTCACACCCTAAAAAACAGCAACCTTAACCAAAATAATAGGGAGTGAAAAAGGAAAGTTCTTGAAGTCCTGATAAAGGCAGCTATCCAGCCCATTACTACATGAAATCAAACCATCCTGCAATTGTTATGGGAGGAGGGAGGGGGACCAGAGGCGAGGGAAGGGGTCCCTGTCTGTAAAACCTCACAGACCCAGAGAGTTTTAGAATAGTAATGAACTCAGCAATCATCTGGCCCAATACCTTCATTTTAGTGAGGAGGAAATGAAGATTCGGAGTTTTAGAATAGTAATGAACTCAGCAATCATCTGGCCCAATACCTTCATTTTAGTGAGGAGGAAATGGAGATTCAGAAAGATTAGGTAAGATTACTTGGCTTCCAATGACGACACTGCCTTTTGGCAAATTCCTTAACATACCTCTGCCTCAGTTTTCCCATAAGGAATATGGGAATAAAAATACCTACCTCCTGGGGTTGTGATGAGAATCAGGATACTTAGTAATACTGAATATTTAGTAAGTACTAAAAAAATACCATACTGTAACCATCATCGTATACCAAGTGCACATAGAAAAATGGGGACTAAAATATGACTCTAAATACAGTATTTCCACCACAGGACACTATCTAATTCCTCAGGATGAGCTCTTCCACCCCCCACTGTGAGGCGCCAAATGCATTAAAAGTAAACTCTTGTTTTCCACATCTAAATACATGTTAGAAATTGGATACACAGAAGGGATTCAGAGGCAATGGGCACGTAAGAAATTTGGTATGGGATAGACATCTAATTAAAATAGATAAATTTAAATAATAAATAAATAAAATATAGATAGACATCCACCATCAAAATCAGGTATCTGAAATCTGTATTTGGATGAGAGTTTCAGACAAAAGAGCTACAGAAAAAGAAAAAAAAATGGTAACCTCAGTAGTAACAGGGTCAAAGAATATATAATTCTCCCTCTTCATTTCTAGTGGCTGTTTTCCCATTGTTCTGTATGTGAAGAGGAGGTGGGAGGGAGTATTGGTTTGGGGGTTTTTTGAAAGTTATGTTTTGTTTTGTTTTTTCCTTTACAATATTGTATTGGTTTTGCCATACATCAACATGCAGACAAAAAATAAACTTACCCATGGGATAGAGGGAAGGAAAGGAGGAAGAGGCAGAGCAAGGTGATTGTGATTTAGTCCCTAAGTCATGTCTGACTGACTCTTTGCGACCCCATGGACTGTAGTCCACGCAGCTCCTTTGTCCGTGGGTCTTCCCAGGCAAGAATACTGGAATGGATTGCCATTTCCTTCTCCATGGGATTTTCCCAACCCTGGGATTGAACCTGCATCTCCTACTTTGCAGGTGGATTCTCTACCAAGAATCTGAGAATTCTCTACTGAGCCACTAAGAGAGCTTTAAAGGCAATGAAACCACTCTCTGATACTGTAATGGTGGTCATGTGTCATAAATTTGTCCAATCATAAAATGCACACCAAGGGTGAAACCTGATATAGACTATGGACTTTGGATGATGATGTGTCAGTGTGTGAAAACTGTAATGCATTTAAAGAATATTTCACACAATAATTTTTTAATTTTAAGCAAACTTAGATGTCTGAGTGCATGTTAAGTCACTTCAGTCATGCCTGACTTTTTTCGACCCTATGGACTGTAGCCCACCAGGATCCTCTGTCCACAGAATTCTCCAAGCAAGAATACTGGAGTGGGTAGCCATGCCCTCCTCCCAGGGATCTTCTCAACCAAAGAATCGAAATTACATCTCTTATATCTCCTTCATTGGTATGTAGATTCTTTACCATGACACCACCTGGGAGGCCCATGTCTGAGTATCAGTTCAGTGCAGTTGCTCAGTCATGTCCAACTCNACAGAATTCTCCAAGCAAGAATACTGGAGTGGGTAGCCATGCCCTCCTCCCAGGGATCTTCTCAACCAAAGAATCGAAATTACATCTCTTATATCTCCTTCATTGGTATGTAGATTCTTTACCATGACACCACCTGGGAGGCCCATGTCTGAGTATCAGTTCAGTGCAGTTGCTCAGTCATGTCCAACTCTTTGCAACCCCGTGAATCACAACACATCAGGCCTCCCTGTCCATCACCAACTCACAGAGTTCACTCAGATACATCCATCGAGTCAGTAATGCCATCCAGCCATCTCATCCTTTGTCGTCCCCTTCTCCTCCTGCCCCCAATCNTCAACCAGCCCTGGCCCAAACTCCCTCTGTATTTTCACTTTGTAATCCTCCACAAATAGTTTCTATTTCATGGTCCGAAATGCTGCTCCAGTTCCCATCCCTTTTCCATTCCTGTCGAAGGAGAAAGGCAGGGCTTCCT
Organism: Neotragus moschatus; assembly: GCA_006410615.1. Lineage (NCBI taxonomy): Eukaryota > Metazoa > Chordata > Mammalia > Artiodactyla > Bovidae > Neotragus > Neotragus moschatus. The sequence continues at coordinate 1,129,812 of SJYA01000900.1, read as the reverse complement.
TTTGTGTGAATAAAATAAATTCCAAATATCCAGGCTGGAAGTATTTCTCATCTTTCCCTACTTCTTTTTCTTCACCGTGTAAAATATAGCTGTGGTCTCCATGAAACACTATAGGCATACATGAATAGGTTTTAGCCATATGAAGAGCAATTAGCATATAATCTGTCCCAGTAATGTTTTGGGGAAAATAGGAGAATATAGAATTTCTGTGTTCTGATCAATTTTGTTTGCCAATTTTTAAATTAAATTTAATTTATTTTTGGCTACACTGGGTCTTCGTGGCCTTGCATGCGCTTTCTCTAGTTGCGATGCTTTGTGTGGGCTTTCTCTAGTTGCAATGAGCAAGGGCTACTCTGTTGCAGTGTGTGGACTTCTCATTGTGATGGCTTCTCTTGGTGAGGAACACAGGCTATGGTGCATGGGCTTCAGTAGTTGCAACACAAGGACTCACTAGTATTGGCACATGGGCTTAGTTCTCCAAGGCATGTGGAATCTTCCTGGACTGGGAATCCAGCCCATGTCCCCTGCATTGGCAGTTAATTCTCACCTACTGTGCCACCAGGGAAGCCTGTATTCATCAATTTTTAAAGTCAAGTTTATTGAGTTCTAATATCTATACAGTAACATTTACCTTTTTAAAGTGTAGAGCTTGATAAGTTTTGACACTTGAATACAGTTGTTTCATCACCATCACAATGAAGATATAGAAAAATTGGGTCACTCCAAAGAGTTTTCTTATCTTCAAAGTCAATCCCCCCCTACTACCCACTCCCAACTGCTGCTCCCATTAATCTGATTTCTTTGTTTATAGTTTTTCCTTTTCCAGAATGTCGTAGGAATTGAAACATATCATACTTGGTTTCTGTGTCTGACTGTTTTCACTTAACGAAATGCTCTCAAGGTTTATTGGTGGTGTTGCAGTGATCTATAGTTGTCGCTTTTTATTACTGAGTAGTGAGCCACTGTATGGATGCACCACAATTTGTTTATCCTTTGATCAGTGGACAGACATTTAGATTGTTCTCGATTTGAGGTTATTATGAAAGAATCTGCTATAAACATTTTCATGGGGGCCTTGATGTACATNGGTTTATTGGTGGTGTTGCAGTGATCTATAGTTGTCGCTTTTTATTACTGAGTAGTGAGCCACTGTATGGATGCACCACAATTTGTTTATCCTTTGATCAGTGGACAGACATTTAGATTGTTCTCGATTTGAGGTTATTATGAAAGAATCTGCTATAAACATTTTCATGGGGGCCTTGATGTACATCTATGTTTTATTTCCCCTGGCAGTGGGGTTGACATGAACAGTTTTATGCTTAACTTCCTTTTTCTTCTTTTTTTATTTTTGGCTGCACTGGGTCTTTATTGCGATGTGTGGGCTTCTCGTTGTGGTGTCTTCTTTTTGCAGAGCACAGGCTTCAGTATTTGCAGACTCAGGCTCAGTAGTTGGAGCACACAGGCTTAGTTGTTCCACAGTATGTGGAATCTTCCCAGATCAGGGATCAAACCCATGTTCCCTGCACTGGCAGGTGAATTCTCACCCACTGTCCACCAGGAAAGCCCTATGCTTAACTTTTAAAGTAATAACAAAGCTGTTTTCCAGAGTAGCTCTCCCATTTCATATTCTGTCCAGAAACTCAAAACAGCTCCAGTTTTCTCCACTTCCTCAACAGTGCTTGGTATTGTCCACTTAGTATTAGTCATTGTAGTGAGTGACTCATTTAGTGAGTATGTAATGGTATCTCCTTGTGGCTTTAACTTTTACTTCCTTGGTGACTAATAATGTTGAGTGTCTTTTCGTGTACCTATTTATCACTTTTATTCAAGTGTCTGCTCACATTTTTTGCCCATTTTTTAAGTGGATTGTCTGTCTAATTATTGAATTGTAACAGTTCTTCATATATTGTGGTTCAGTTCAGTTCAGTTGTTCAGTTGTGTCCAACTCTTTGTGACCCCATGAATCGCAGCACGCCAGGCCTCCCTGTCCATCACCAACTCCTGGAGTTCACTCAGACTCACATCCATCGAGTCGGTGATGCCATCCAGCCATCTCATCCTCTGTCGTCCCCTTCTCCTGCCCCCAATCCCTCCCAGCATCAGAGTCTTTTCCAAAGAGTCAACTCTTCGCATAAAGTGGCCAAAGTACTGGAGTTTCATCATTCTTTCCAAAGAACACCCAGGACTGATCTCTTTTAGAATGGGCTAGTTGGATCTCCTTGTAGTCCAAGGGACTCTCAAGAGTTTTCTCCAACACCACAGTTCAAAACATCAATTCTTTGGTGCTCAGCTTTCTTCACAGTCCAACTCTCACATCCATACATGATCACTGAAAAAACCATAGCCTTGACTAGACAGACCTTTGTTGGCAAAGTAATATCTCTTCTTTTCAATATGCTATGTAGGTTGGTCATAACTTCTTCCAAGGAGTATGCACCTTGGATTTTAATTTCATGGCTGCAGTCACCATTTGCAGTGATTTTGGAGCCCAAAAAAATAAAGTCTGACACTGTTTCTACTGTTTCCCCATCTATTTCCCATGAAGTGATGGGACCAGATGCCATGATCTTCGTTTTTTGAATGTTGAGCTTTAAGCCAACTTTTTCACTCTCCTCTTTCACTTTCATCAAGAGGCTTTTAAGCTCCTCTTCACTTTCTGCCATAAAGGGTGGTGTCATCTGCATATCTGAGTATCCCTTTTTTTCATTTATGCTTTACAAATTTATTCTCTCAGTCTCTAACTTATCTTTTATTTGTCTCAACAATGAAAGATGTTTATATTGATGAAGTCTAATTTTATCTTTTTATTTCTTTTGTAGTTTTTTAAATCTTTTATCTTTTTTTTCTTTTGTAATTCACGTTTTTTGTATCCTATTTAAGAATTCAAAGGACTTAAATTCCTTGCACTTGTTGTTAAATAAAACAAAGCTATATTAACCAATATAGTATAATATTGACATACATATAAAAATATAGATCAAAGAAACAGAATAAAGTCCATTTGATGCTTGCTGTTATCACACCTAATAAATTCATAATTGCTTAGATCTCATTAAGTAGTCAGTATACACATTTCTCCCATTCTCTCGAAATATTTTTTCCACTGCTTTGTTTGAGTTGTAATTAAAATAAAACCCTAACTTTGTAACAAACTGATATATCTCCGAAGAATTTTTATCTATGCCCTCCCTTTTCATTGGTTTTTTCCCTTACTTCTTTATATCAGTAGAAGACACTGATTATTTGTCGTGTAGAATTCCCTCACACTATAGCTTTTGCTGAGTTGCATCCCTGCCCTGCCATTTAATGCTTTCTTCTGTTCCATTTGCTGTGAACTGGTAGTTATATCCAGGGCCTTGATTAGATTCCAGGTCAATTTTGTTGTTGTTTTTCGACAAGACTATATCATAAGCAGCAGTGTGTTCTCACTTCAGGAGGCACTTAATATCTGTTCTTCTCTGTTTCAATACTACCAGTCATTGAGAATCATAACACAGACCCTTCCTCTCTTGCCAGTCCCTTCATTGTGCCCACTCACCAGACTAGCACACAGTAATGAGCACCAGACATATAGAAGGGAGCTGGAGACATGAACATAGGTGACACATGGATTGGCCCAAAGAAGTTTGCAATCAGCTAGGGAGAAAACCAGGGTGGGAGACATAGGAGAGCTATTATAGTGCCACATAAGTATTGAAATTGAAGAATCTCAGTATAACTAGAAGCCATAGAGGGAGGGCAGTCTTTATTTGCAACTTATTAGCACAAGAAAGCCTTCAAATTATTTCACATTCATGATGTTTTCCAATAAATAAATAGGGCAAAAGAGCACCAAGTGTGAGAGAGAGTCACTCAGGGATGCNTGAAATTGAAGAATCTCAGTATAACTAGAAGCCATAGAGGGAGGGCAGTCTTTATTTGCAACTTATTAGCACAAGAAAGCCTTCAAATTATTTCACATTCATGATGTTTTCCAATAAATAAATAGGGCAAAAGAGCACCAAGTGTGAGAGAGAGTCACTCAGGGATGCCTGACTCTTTGCAACCCCATGGACAGTAGCCTGCCAGGCTCCTCTGTCCATGGAATTCTCCAGGCAAGATTACTGCAGTGGGTTGCCATTTCCTTCTCCAGGGAATCTTCCCAAGCCAGGGATCTTGCATTGCTGGAGAGTCTTTATCATCTGATCCACAAGGGAAGACTACTATTAAGAGACATTTCTAAGTATAAAGACAGATCAACTTAAAAAGTATCCGCAGATACATGCTTGACTTTATCTTATAATCTATAGGCAATACATTAGAATATGTAATGAATCCATATACCTTTTCCAAAGGAATACCCAAGACAGAAATAGCAATAAAGTTATGAATGACAGTCGTCAATAAGATGAAATAATTTAGATGAACCTTTTTTCTTTCTCGAAGAGATGGGGACTGGCAAGTGGTCGGGAAGGAAATACAATGTGCTTTTAATTTTGTATGAAAAATAATGTTCAGTTCCACATTGCTGAACACAGTTCTGTTTTTGCCAAATAAATCCTCTACTTCAAATTACTGTCCAAATGCTTTATTAAAACTCCTCTTCTGGCCTTTGTTTTAGAATTTGTTACTTTCATTGCCACCTCCTGATTGCTGTCCTCTGAAGCTTCTATTTTTTTCCCCTCTGTCCCCTGACACCTCGGTTGCCCTCGCACTGTCCCCTGAAGCCTCGGTTGCCTTCCCGTTGTCCTCAGAAGTTGTGATATCCTTCCTGTGGACCTTCTAGCTCTGGTTGCTCCGTGGCCACAGAAAGCTGCCTGTGCCGTGAATCATGGCACTTTTCCTGTACTTCTGTTACTGATGAAGTAGGGATATCAAAGCAAACACTCTTCTTTCCTTTGAGAAAGACCATTGCCTTCACTTGGAATCAATATCCTCACCCAGCTGCTCTTTAAGTTCTTTCCAAGCATAACTAATGTTTGGCATTTCAACTGAGCACCAAATGAGCCATTAAAACATCTCAGCCCTGTATAGTTTGGTTGCAATATGACTTAGTAGAAGAATATGAAGAAAAGATAGAGGACTTCCCTGGTGGTATAGTGGGATGAGAATTCTCTGCCAATGCAGGGGACATGGGTTTGATCCCTAGTCCAGGAAGAGTCCACATGCTGCTGAGCAACTGAAGCCCATGTGCCACAACTACTGACGCTCACGTGCCTAGAGCCCATCCTCTGCAACAAGAGAAGCCACTGCAATGAGAAGCAAAGAGTAGCCCCAGCTATCCGCAACTAGGGAAAACCTGGTTGCAGCAACAAAGACCCAGCCCAACCAAAATAATAATAATTAACAAATAAATAAATTATATAAAAAAAGAAAAGATAGGAACAACAAACTTGATATTGTCAATAATCAACATTATTTTACCTCCTGTACCTGTCTTCTGCACCAACATCTAATGTCATCCTAGGTTATTTTAGAATTACCATGTCTCTGTATAATGATTTCAGCTCTATTCTGTCCTGGTCAAGCTATTCCATGAGAACTTCAGGAGGGAGATATGTAAAGAATAATACAGTCTGAGGAGAGAAACCTTTGAAGAAAAGCTATGACAAACCTAGACAACATATTAAGAAACAGAGACATTACTTTGCCAACAAAGGTCCATCTAGTCAAAGCTGTTTTTTCTAGTAGTCATATATGGATATGAGAGTTGGACCATAAAGAACACTGAGCACTGAAGAATTGATGCTTTTGAACTGTGGTGTTGGAGAAGACTCTTGAGAGTCCCTTGGACTGCAAAGAGATCCAACCAGTCAATCCTAAATTAAATCAGTTCTGAATATTCATTGGAAGGACTGATGTTGAAGCTGAAACTCCAATACTTTGGCCACCTGACGAGAAAAACTGACTCTTTGGAAAAGACCCTGATGGTGAGAAAAATTGAAGGCAGGAGGAGAAGGGGATGTCAGAGGATGAGATGGTTGAGTGGGATCATCTACTGGACGGACATGATTTTGAGCAAGCTCTGGGAGTTGGTGATGGACAGGGAGGCCTGGAGAGCTACAGTCCATGGGGTCACAGAGTCAGACACGACTGAGCGGCTAAACTGAACTGAACTGATACACCCAGGATTTACTTCTTTTATAACTAGAATTTTGCACCTTTTGACCTCTTTTAACAATTTTACCCACCCACTACCACCATCATCTGGCAACCACCAATGTGTTCTGTTTCTATGAGTTTTTGTTCTTAGATTCCACGTGTACGTGAGACCATACAGTATTTATTTCTGTCTGACTTACCTCATTTAGCATAGTGCCCTCAAGGTCCATTCAGCTATCAAAAATGGCAGCACTTCCATCCCTACCTTCTTTCTTGACCACATGCACCCTTCCACTTCCCAGACCCCTAGAAGTCCTTCCTTTCCATCTCAAAACTTCCCCCAATCTTTGCCCATATTTTCCTTCCCTTTTATCTTTTTAAGAACATCTTCAACTGCTTCTGGCTCTTTCCTCTCTTCAGCCCTCCATAATCTGAGCTTTTCACATATTCTTATTCTGTCAAAAATATTCTTCAGAAAGCTCACTCTTGACCTTCCTAATCATTAGGAAGTAATTCAGCCAAAGCAGAATCTCTGTGCCCCTAGCAGCACAGGGAAAGGAAGAGATGAACCCTGAGATGAAAGAAGGAAGAGACTGGCAGACGCCTGGTCCATGGTTTCCCAAGTGAAGTCCATGGGCCACTTGCATCTGAAATACCTGGGGGCTGAGAAAAATGTATGGCCTTAGGGCCCACTCCAGACCAGTGTATCTAGAATTTGGGATTCTTCCCAACCCAGGAATCAAAACCAGGTCTCCTGCATTGCAGGGAATTCTTTAGCAGCTGAGCTACCAGGGATTCCCATAGAATTTGGGAACATTAATAAAATGTATTTTATTAAGTTTAATAAATTTTATTTTACTAAATT